>CAWUFW010006167.1:915000-1198399 GCA_963921515.1 Calotriton arnoldi
ATTTACTATAATTCACTCTCATACCGATGGTATTCTGGCAAAATGCAATGTATTCCTAGTTCTAGAATTCAATTGCTAAATGTGTTTTTCACAAGCACTGGCTGCGCTGAGATGTAAGTTGGCTTCTACAAGCCAGGAACGATTTCCAGGACCATAAAAGGAATATGCCCATTAGAAGACAGATCCATTTCTCGGATGAATAAAAGGCAGCATAATATCTGCAACAAGCAACCACTGTTCCAGGGACCGCCACGGGATGCATTATCTGGTAGGATATTAACAGCAGCAGAGATCGAGAGAATATGCAATCACTGGTAAAGGAAACAATTGAACCCTGTCGGTTCTCACTGCTTCCAAGTTGTCTTCCGACTTTTGCAATCAGGCCTTTGCTGCTTTTTGTATTCCTCGCTGTGGATGCTTTATTGGTCCAGCAGGTTCATGTTTACTTCCACCATAATAAGAGTTTGTCATCACGAAAAGGTCAGTGTGCGCGTACAGTAAAAGCTGTGTCCATTGCCATGTTTGTTACTCTTTCATGAGCTCGGTGTATTTTTCCACAGCATAGCAACCACTCGCTCGCATATCTCCACTTCCCAATTTAAAGAACCCACGGCAAATGCATCACATGTGAGGGGGCGGGGCTACAGTGCTCAAATGACTTCTAAACATGAACACAAAACCGTCAATCGGATTCTAGTGTTTCTTTCTCTCCATAAAACTAAATCAAATCCAGTCAGCCAGCAATCCCCCATCTCCAGGGGACCGTAATGAAGGGAAGTTAGCATAGATAGCTCTATTTAAAAGTACGAGAACAAGGCACTTTCAGCCAGCAACAGAAGGTTAAAGCAGTTTCCTTAATTGACAATATGTTTTACACCACTTTAAATGCATATGTGCCTCCAGAAACAGCAGGGTGAGAGAATGGGTTGTCTGTGTGCACACTCGTATTTTATTTGAGCACAAGCTCTGAAAAGGGAAGCATTGATCGGATCTGCTCCGTCTCTTTTTACTGCTCTGTCCACTCTGCTTTTATCAGGTTTACCTGCATGCTTGGACATACAGATGGGGAACAGATAGCAGTGCACCGGTTTTTTCCACAGTCTTGCATTTCAAAATCACCCCTTTACTGAGCTCGTGCTGAAGCGTCTGTGTAGCGCTTCATACCCTGTTGAAACCAGAAAGCGCTTACTTGTGCCATTCCTTCTGGGTTGCGGATGTCACGCATGCAGGTTTTTAACTCCTCGACGCATCGCTATATATCTTTGTTAAAATCGTCATGTCTTGGATAGCGCGGTGCCTGTTACTCACATGACCTCATGGCGCTGTGTATGGATTGCAGCATTGAAGATATTTAACGAACGCCTTACAGAGTGTGCAGTATTTCAGCTCGCATGTAGCTGTATGAATTGTGTATTTTTCTTGGTATCGTATTCCTTTTGGAGGAGTGTGCACTGCCAGTAGTTTTAAAAGCACGTTTATTGCGGGCATGCATGACTCCAAACGCAAGAGGCAGAAAAGTGGATGCACCGGAGGATAAACACACGGACACCCATGTGTAGTAATCAAGAGACCACGCTGGAGTGATGTTGACAACGTAGGTTTATTCATGTAGCAGGTAAGCAGGTAAACAGGTAGAATAAGTCCAAGTATAAGTCATAGCAAACCCCACCGGGAGCAGCCTGCTGGCTGCTCAGCCCCATTCACCAACTGTCACTTCTCATCCAGTCACCCAAGCATTCCACTCATAGCCCACACACCAAACATTCCATTCAGAACACTCACACAGGCTGAGCAGCCAGGGACAGGGAAACATGGGAGAGGCAATCCATAACATCAGGATACTACACCATGTTTGTCTTTTTTTTTTTAACAAAAAGAACGGCCCGAAGATGTAGAGTTTTTGCAAATGAATAAAGTAGTTTTCTAAAGGTCAGCACTTGTAACTACGACAACACAGCGCAGACTGCGAGCACAGCTGTGCAGCTCAATTCAATTGTAATTCTAATGGTTCGTGAAGTGCTGCGCGCAGCGGCAGTGAGAAGGCGCTGTGCTGAGGCACTTTTTATAGCATCTGGTACAGGTGCTCCCTGAAGCGACACTACATTTAGCAGTCGCAGCTTCTTGTTAGCTGTTTCAGGAAAGTTCCTTTTGAACAAGGATTACAATTTTTATTCTAGACTGGGCGATTTTATCTGGACGAAAGGTAAGCGGTTGCAAGTGAGGTGTCGCTGTGAGCAGAATGCCTCGCAGCGATGGAAGCACCGCTATTTGAAACTGGAATGCACTGACGAGTGAGGGGAGCATGCCGTGGGATGGACACACTCCGTATTCTGTGCATCTGTCCTGTCAGCGCAGCAAGTGTTGGTGCCAAGACTGCCTCGCCGTCCCGCAGCACAGGAGCCGTTTATGACTCAGTGAGTGTTGCCTCCTTTCTGTGGTCTGTCAGCGGGAACATTGAGCGGGGAGCTGGGCTCTCTGCCTGCTGCAGTGCTTCCCTTCTGCTGCTGGTCACAGGCTATGGCACATGGCTCGCTCTCCTTCCCAGCGCGCTGCACCTCCCATGCCCTTGGTGCTGTGTGACCGTGGGCATCCTCCAGCCAGCCGGCAACCCCGTTGCCTCGGCTCACATATTAGCGCCTAGTTTCACTCACTGTCAGCAGTGGAACTGCGGCTCCCCCGCTGCCTCGGGTCACATATTAGCGCCTAGTTTCACTCCCCCTCAGCAGTGCTACTGCGGCTCCCCAGCTCCAGCCCTCTCCTCCGCTCCGGTGACTAATCCGCAGCAGCAGAGCCCCCAGCGCGGCCAGCACCGCCCCCAGGAGCGGTGCTACAGTGGCAGCGATGGACGAGGCCCGGATGACGGACGTCGCCTACAGCCAATGGTTGCCTCCGAACGGCCCCTCTCGTCAACGGCAGGCCTGGATTGTGGGATCTCCGGGCCTGATTCACAGAACTAACTTACGTCAAAAACATAAAGTTAGTACCTTTTGGTATTCACAGAATACACTTACTCATTTTGGTATTCACAGAATGAACTTACTCATTTCGGTATTCACAGAAGTTAGTAGTCTTAACTTTAGGACTCCTAAATGCCTTCTGTGAATACCGAAAGTCTTAAAGTTAGGATTTTTCTCAGTTTAGGAGTAGTAAAGTTAAGACTCCTAACTTTACTACTCCTAAACTGAGAAAAATCCTAACTTTAAGACTTTCGGTATTCACAGAAGGCATTTAGGAGTCCTAAAGTTAGTAGTCCTAACTTTACAACTCCTAAAATGAGAAAAATCCTAACTTTAAGACTTTCGGTATTCACAGAAGGCATTTAGGAGTCCTAAAGTTAGGAGTCCTAACTTTACTACTCCTAAACTGAGAAAAATCCTAACTTTAAGACTTTCGGTATTCACAGAAGGCATTTAGGAGTCCTAAAGTTAGTAGTCCTAACTTTACAACTCCTAAAATGAGAAAAATCCTAACTTTAAGGCTTTCGGTATTCACAGAAGGCATTTAGGAGTCCTAAAGTTAGGAGTCCTAACTTTACTACTCCTAAACTGAGAAAAATCCTAACTTTAAGACTTTCGGTATTCACAGAAGGCATTTAGGAGTCCTAAAGTTAGGACTACTAACTTCTGTGAATACCGAAATGAGTAAGTTCATTCTGTGAATACCAAAATGAGTAAGTGTATTCTGTGAATACTAAAAGGTACTAACTTTACGTTTTTGACGTAAGTTAGTTCTGTGAATCAGGCCCTCCCTGCCCAATCCAGTCATCATTATTGTCAGAAACAGTGATTCCTGTGGAATAATAAAATCATGTGTTGATATTGAGATGCACAATCGCAATGGAAGGGTTAAAATGGTATCAGAGGACGAAGAAACCACATACACCTATGGTTCAGTTTGATACAGTCGTATTTTATATTTTTCAAACAAAATTCTATATGCAATGCAAAAGAAAATGTGCGTGGTGTCCCCAGTGAAAAACAAGAACCTAAAGTATTGGTGACACAATTGTAACAGTATTTTACAAGGTTTCCGAAGTATTCAAAAAAGTCGACCATTTAGCAAATCTATACACAATACACAGCAGCTATATACAATAATACGCGCTGTTAGTGGTTCGCTTTCTTTTGTTGCCGACGACGTTTCGACCCTATACGTGGTCTAGGGTCTCATCAGGACCTAAGGATGTAGGGACATCTAGGAAAAGAAGAATAATGTAAGCATGTGGCCCATGTACCAGCACAAATGCGACAAAATAGATAAAAGGGCATTACATTCAAGAGTACCTGATGGGTGGATTGCGCAGCCACGTGAGGTGTACGTGCCAACAGTGGGTGATAGTGAAAAAGAAAAACGAGATACTCACAAGGACACCCAGCCGGGTACTGATTATGTGAGAAGAAAAAAGAAAAAAAGAAAAAAGAAAAAGAGAAGAATATTTAGTATGGGGACAGCAAGCAAGAGGATAGGGATGCTGTAAGGGCTGCCTGTACTTTTGAAAATGCACACCCCAAGTGAGTGTTAAGGCTGGCAATCTGTGGGTAGCTCAGCACTGTTACTGGATTGATTTTACACAGAAACGTGTAAGAATACGGTAATGAGGAAATCTGTTGAGAATGGGAGACAATCAGGGCCTGCGCAAGTCAGGTGTATTTCTATAAAATATATCCCTCTGGGGACTGAATTTACCTGGAGTTGATGTTAATCACAGGCGGTGCTGTCGCACTGACCTGTGGTTCACCAGTGTTCAATATGGTGGTCCGTACCTGAGAATGGCAGGGCTGACGGAATTACACTTGGTCCCAAATCATAATTGCGTAGCGCGGTGGAGCAATGGGGGGCAAGGCCAAAGATTCTTACCTAAATGTAGTGTGAAGCTCGTATAATGGAGCGAGCTTGCAGTAACCAGCGTTTGTCTCTCTGCAATATTCTTCAATGAAGATGAATATTGTAATTAGCAGGAATCAACCTATTAGTGAGGCAACAGGGAAAGTAAAGCTTACTCGGTCCTTAAATACATCGTCTACCCGCCGAAAAATGGAGTGACCTGCAGGCATCACAGTGGAATGCCCCAGCACCGTGTCATCCGGTTTTCGGTTGAAAAAAATAAAAAGTAAGGAAAGACCGGAGAGTGAACGGTCAACAGATGAGTAAAGAGAAGGTAATTACAGAATAAAGGATAAGATTACACTGTGGCAAAAAACGGCTGTGGAAAAACAACAATTGATGGACAGAATGCAGAACAATGTCATACATTCACCACAGTACAGAGATCTGGGCCTAAATCCATCGTTTTTTTGATCACCATGCCATTCCAGTTTGAACCCAGCCATATGCAAATCAGTCTTGACCCTGTGCCCCATGGGAACAGTCCAGCCCGAACTGCCAGGCCAGTTCCTCCCTGGACTGGAAACAAGCATCCTCGGACCGGTTTCGGGATTTCACCACTCTTCAGCCAGGATAGCTTGATTCCAGTGGCATAGAGAGCACGGGACCCACGTCTGGGCATACCCGTCCCACTCGGGGTGACAAATGCAAAAACAACAATTGATGGACAGAATGCAGAACAATGTCATACATTCACCCCAGTACAGAGATCTGGGCCTAAATCCATCGTTTTTTTGCTCACCATGCCATTCCAGTTTGAACCCAGCCATATGCAAATCAGTCTTGACCCTGTGCCCCATGGGAACAGTCCAGCCCGAACTGCCAGGCCATTTCCTCCCTGGACTGGAAACAAGCATCCTAGGACCGGTTTCGGGGTTTCACCCCTCTTCAGCCAGGATAGCTTGATTCCAGTGGCATGGAGAGCACGGGACCCACGTCTGGGCATACCCCTCCCACTCGGGGTGACAAATGCAAAAACAACAATTGATGGACAGAATGCAGAACAATGTCATACATTCACCCCAGTACAGAGATCTGGGCCTAAATCCATCGTTTTTTTGCTCACCATGCCATTCCAGTTTGAACCCAGCCATATGCAAATCAGTCTTGACCCTGTGCCCCATGGGAACAGTCCAGCCCGAACTGCCAGGCCAGTTCCTCCCTGGACTGGAAACAAGCATCCTAGGACCGGTTTCGGGGTTTCACCACTCTTCAGCCAGGATAGCTTGATTCCAGTGGCATGGAGAGCACGGGACCCACGTCTGGGCATACCCGTCCCATTCGGGGTGACAAATGCAAAAACAACAATTGATGGACAGAATGCAGAACAATGTCATACATTCACCCCAGTACAGAGATCTGGGCCTAAATCCATCGTTTTTTGCTCACCATGCCATTCCAGTTTGAACCCAGCCATATGCAAATCAGTCTTGACCCTGTGCCCCATGGGAACAGTCCAGCCCGAACTGCCAGGCCAGTTCCTCCCTGGACTGGAAACAAGCATCCTAGGACCGGTTTCGGGGTTTCACCACTCTTCAGCCAGGATAGCTTGATTCCAGTGGCATGGAGAGCACAGGACCCACGTCTGGGCATACCCGTCCCACTCGGGGTGACAAATGCAAAAACAACAATTGATGGACAGAATGCAGAACAATGTCATACATTCACCCCAGTACAGAGATCTGGGCCTAAATCCATCGTTTTTTTGCTCACCATGCCATTCCAGTTTGAACCCAGCCATATGCAAATCAGTCTTGACCCTGTGCCCCATGGGAACAGTACAGCCCGAACTGCCAGGCCAGTTCCTCCCTGGACTGGAAACAAGCATCCTAGGACCGGTTTCGGGGTTTCACCACTCTTCAGCCAGGATAGCTTGATTCCAGTGGCATGGAGAGCACGGGACCCACGTCTGGGCATACCCGTCCCACTCGGGGTGACAAATGCAAAAACAACAATTGATGGACAGATTGCAGAACAATGTCATACATTCACCCCAGTACAGAGATCTGGGCCTAAATCCATCGTTTTTTTGCTCACCATGCCATTCCAGTTTGAACCCAGCCATATGCAAATCAGTCTTGACCCTGTGCCCCATGGGAACAGTCCAGCCCGAACTGCCAGGCCAGTTCCTCCCTGGACTGGAAACAAGCATCCTAGGACCGGTTTCGGGGTTTCACCACTCTTCAGCCAGGATAGCTTGATTCCAGTGGCATGGAGAGCACGGGACCCACGTCTGGGCATACCCGTCCCACTCAGGGTGACAAATGCAAAAACAACAATTGATGGACAGAATGCAGAACAATGTCATACATTCACCCCAGTACAGAGATCTGGGCCTAAATCCATCGTTTTTTTGCTCACCATGCCATTCCAGTTTGAACCCAGCCATATGCAAATCAGTCTTGACCCTGTGCCCCATGGGAACAGTCCAGCCCGAACTGCCAGGCCAGTTCCTCCCTGGACTGGAAACAAGCATCCTAGGACCGGTTTCGGGGTTTCACCACTCTTCAGCCAGGATAGCTTGATTCCAGTGGCATGGAGAGCACGGGACCCACGTCTGGGCATACCCGTCCCACTCGGGGTGACAAATGCAAAAACAACAATTGATGGACAGAATGCAGAACAATGTCATACATTCACCCCAGTACAGAGATCTGGGCCTAAATCCATCGTTTTTTGCTCACCATGCCATTCCAGTTTGAACCCAGCCATATGCAAATCAGTCTTGACCCTGTGCCCCATGGGAACAGTCCAGCCCGAACTGCCAGGCCAGTTCCTCCCTGGACTGGAAACAAGCATCCTAGGACCGGTTTCGGGGTTTCACCACTCTTCAGCCAGGATAGCTTGATTCCAGTGGCATGGAGAGCACGGGACCCACGTCTGGGCATACCCGTCCCACTCGGGGTGACAAATGCAAAAACAACAATTGATGGACAGAATGCAGAACAATGTCATACATTCACCCCAGTACAGAGATCTGGGCCTAAATCCATCGTTTTTTGCTCACCATGCCATTCCAGTTTGAACCCAGCCATATGCAAATCAGTCTTGACCCTTTGCCCAATGGGAACAGTCCAGCCGGAACTGCCATGCCAGTTCCTTCCTGGACTGGAAACAAGCATCCTAGGACCGGTTTCGGGGTTTCACCACTCATCAGCCAGGATAGCTTGATTCCAGTGGCATGGTGAGCACAGGACCCACGTCTGGGCATACCCGTCCCACTCGGGGTGACAAATGCAAAAACAACAATTGATGGACAGAATGCAGAACAATGTCATACATTCACCCCAGTACAGAGATCTGGGCCTAAATCCATCGTTCTTTTGCTCACCATGCCATTCCAGTTTGAACCCAGCCATATGCAAATCAGTCTTGACCCTGTGCCCCATGGGAACAGTCCAGCCCGAACTGCCAGGCCAGTTCCTCCCTGGACTGGAAACAAGCATCCTAGGACCGGTTTCGGGGTTTCACCACTCTTCAGCCAGGATAGCTTGATTCCAGTGGCATGGAGAGCACAGGACCCACGTCTGGGCATACCCGTCCCACTCGGGGTGACAAATGCAAAAACAACAATTGATGGACAGAATGCAGAACAATGTCATACATTCACCCCAGTACAGAGATCTGGGCCTAAATCCATCGTTCTTTTGCTCACCATGCCATTCCAGTTTGAACCCAGCCATATGCAAATCAGTCTTGACCCTGTGCCCCATGGGAACAGTCCAGCCCGAACTGCCAGGCCAGTTCCTCCCTGGACTGGAAACAAGCATCCTAGGACCGGTTTCGGGGTTTCACCACTCTTCAGCCAGGATAGCTTGATTCCAGTGGCATGGAGAGCACGGGACCCACGTCTGGGCATACCCGTCCCACTCGGGGTGACAAATGCAAAAACAACAATTGATGGACAGAATGCAGAACAATGTCATACATTCACCCCAGTACAGAGATCTGGGCCTAAATCCATCGTTTTTTGCTCACCATGCCATTTCAGTTTGAACCCAGCCATATGCAAATCAGTCTTGACCCTGTGCCCCATGGGAACAGTCCAGCCCGAACTGCCAGGCCAGTTCCTCCCTGGACTGGAAACAAGCATCCTAGGACCGGTTTCGGGGTTTCACCACTCTTCAGCCAGGATAGCTTGATTCCAGTGGCATGGAGAGCACGGGACCCACGTCTGGGCATACCCGTCCCACTCGGGGTGACAAATGCAAAAACAACAATTGATGGACAGAATGCAGAACAATGTCATACATTCACCCCAGTACAGAGATCTGGGCCTAAATCCATCGTTCTTTTGCTCACCATGCCATTCCAGTTTGAACCCAGCCATATGCAAATCAGTCTTGACCCTGTGCCCCATGGGAACAGTACAGCCCGAACTGCCAGGCCAGTTCCTCCCTGGACTGGAAACAAGCATCCTAGGACCGGTTTCGGGGTTTCACCACTCTTCAGCCAGGATAGCTTGATTCCAGTGGCATGGAGAGCACGGGACCCACGTCTGGGCATACCCGTCCCACTCGGGGTGACAAATGCAAAAACAACAATTGATGGACAGATTGCAGAACAATGTCATACATTCACCCCAGTACAGAGATCTGGGCCTAAATCCATCGTTTTTTTGCTCACCATGCCATTCCAGTTTGAACCCAGCCATATGCAAATCAGTCTTGACCCTGTGCCCCATGGGAACAGTCCAGCCCGAACTGCCAGGCCAGTTCCTCCCTGGACTGGAAACAAGCATCCTAGGACCGGTTTCGGGGTTTCACCACTCTTCAGCCAGGATAGCTTGATTCCAGTGGCATGGAGAGCACGGGACCCACGTCTGGGCATACCCGTCCCACTCGGGGTGACAAATGCAAAAACAACAATTGATGGACAGAATGCAGAACAATGTCATACATTCACCCCAGTACAGAGATCTGGGCCTAAATCCATCGTTTTTTGCTCACCATGCCATTCCAGTTTGAACCCAGCCATATGCAAATCAGTCTTGACCCTGTGCCCCATGGGAACAGTACAGCCCGAACTGCCAGGCCAGTTCCTCCCTGGGCTGGAAACAAGCATCCTAGGACCGGTTTCGGGGTTTCACCACTCTTCAGCCAGGATAGCTTGATTCCAGTGGCATGGAGAGCACGGGACCCACGTCTGGGCATACCCGTCCCACTCGGGGTGACAAATGCAAAAACAACAATTGATGGACAGATTGCAGAACAATGTCATACATTCACCCCAGTACAGAGATCTGGGCCTAAATCCATCGTTTTTTTGCTCACCATGCCATTCCAGTTTGAACCCAGCCATATGCAAATCAGTCTTGACCCTGTGCCCCATGGGAACAGTCCAGCCCGAACTGCCAGGCCAGTTCCTCCCTGGACTGGAAACAAGCATCCTAGGACCGGTTTCGGGGTTTCACCACTCTTCAGCCAGGATAGCTTGATTCCAGTGGCATGGAGAGCACGGGACCCACGTCTGGGCATACCCGTCCCACTCGGGGTGACAAATGCAAAAACAACAATTGATGGACAGAATGCAGAACAATGTCATACATTCACCCCAGTACAGAGATCTGGGCCTAAATCCATCGTTTTTTTGCTCACCATGCCATTCCAGTTTGAACCCAGCCATATGCAAATCAGTCTTGACCCTGTGCCCCATGGGAACAGTCCAGCCCAAACTGTCAGGCCAGTACCTCCCTGGACTGGAAACAAGCATCCTAGGACCGGTTTCGGGGTTTCACCACTCTTCAGCCAGGATAGCTTGATTCCAGTGGCATGGAGAGCACGGGACCCACGTCTGGGCATACCCGTCCCACTCGGGGTGACAAATGCAAAAACAACAATTGATGGACAGAATGCAGAACAATGTCATACATTCACCCCAGTACAGAGATCTGGGCCTAAATCCATCGTTCTTTTGCTCACCATGCCCTTCCAGTTTGAACCCAGCCATATGCAAATCAGTCTTGACCCTGTGCCCCATGGGAACAGTCCAGCCCGAACTGCCAGGCCAGTTCCTCCCTGGACTGGAAACAAGCATCCTAGGACCGGTTTCGGGGTTTCACCACTCTTCAGCCAGGATAGCTTGATTCCAGTGGCATGGAGAGCACGGGACCCACGTCTGGGCATACCCGTCCCACTCGGGGTGACAAATGCAAAAACAACAATTGATGGACAGAATGCAGAACAATGTCATACATTCACCCCAGTACAGAGATCTGGGCCTAAATCCATCGTTCTTTTGCTCACCATGCCATTCCAGTTTGAACCCAGCCATATGCAAATCAGTCTTGACCCTGTGCCCCATGGGAACAGTCCAGCCCGAACTGCCAGGCCAGTTCCTCCCTGGACTGGAAACAAGCATCCTAGGACCGGTTTCGGGGTTTCACCACTCTTCAGCCAGGATAGCTTGATTCCAGTGGCATGGAGAGCACGGGACCCACGTCTGGGCATACCCGTCCCACTCGGGGTGACAAATGCAAAAACAACAATTGATGGACAGAATGCAGAACAATGTCATACATTCACCCCAGTACAGAGATCTGGGCCTAAATCCATCTTTTTTGCTCACCATGCCATTCCAGTTTGAACCCAGCCATATGCAAATCAGTCTTGACCCCCTGTGCCCCATGGGAACAGTCCAGCCCGAACTGCCATGCCAGTTCCTCCCTGGACTGGAAACAAGCATCCTAGGACCGGTTTCAGGGTTTCACCACTCTTCAGCCAGGATAGCTTGATTCCAGTGGCATGGAGAGCACGGGACCCACGTCTGGGCATACCCGTCCCACTCGGGGTGACAAATGCAAAAACAACAATTGATGGACAGAATGCAGAACAATGTCATACATTCACCCCAGTACAGAGATCTGGGCCTAAATCCATCGTTTTTTTGCTCACCATGCCATTCCAGTTTGAACCCAGCCATATGCAAATCAGTC
Source organism: Calotriton arnoldi (assembly GCA_963921515.1). Taxonomy (NCBI): domain Eukaryota; kingdom Metazoa; phylum Chordata; class Amphibia; order Caudata; family Salamandridae; genus Calotriton; species Calotriton arnoldi. The sequence goes on from CAWUFW010006167.1 coordinate 926,819, forward strand.
TTGACCCTGTGCCCCATGGGAACAGTCCAGCCCGAACTGCCAGGCCAGTTCCTCCCTGGACTGGAAACAAGCATCCTAGGACCGGTTTCGGGGTTTCACCACTCTTCAGCCAGGATAGCTTGATTCCAGTGGCATGGAGAGCACAGGACCCACGTCTGGGAATACCCGTCCCACTCGGGGTAACAAATGCAAAAACAACAATTGATGGACAGAATGCAGAACAATGTCATACATTCACCCCAGTACAGAGATCTGGGCCTAAATCCATCGTTTTTTTGCTCACCATGCCATTCCAGTTTGAACCCAGCCATATGCAAATCAGTCTTGACCCTGTGGCCCATGGGAACAGTCCAGCCCGAACTGCCAGGCCAGTTCCTCCCTGGACTGGAAACAAGCATCCTAGGACCGGTTTCGGGGTTTCACCACTCTTCAGCCAGGATAGCTTGATTCCAGTGGCATGGAGAGCACGGGACCCACGTCTGGGCATACCCATCCCACTCGGGGTGACAAATGCAAAAACAACAATTGATGTTCAGAATGCAGAACAATGTCATACATTCACCCCAGTACAGAGATCTGGGCCTAAATCCATCGTTTTTTTGCTCACCATGCCATTCCAGTTTGAACCCAGCCATATGCAAATCAGTCTTGACCCTGTGCCCCATGGGAACAGTCCAGCCCGAACTGCCAGGCCAGTTCCTCCCTGGACTGGAAACAAGCATCCTAGGACCGGTTTCGGGGTTTCACCACTCTTCAGCCAGGATAGCTTGATTCCAGTGGCATGGAGAGCACGGGACCCACGTCTGGGCATACCCGTCCCACTCGGGGTGACAAATGCAAAAACAACAATTGATGGACAGAATGCAGAACAATGTCATACATTCACCCCAGTACAGAGATCTGGGCCTAAATCCATCGTTTTTTTGCTCACCATGCCATTCCAGTTTGAACCCAGCCATATGCAAATCAGTCTTGACCCTGTGCCCCATGGGAACAGTCCAGCCCGAACTGCCAGGCCAGTTCCTCCCTGGACTGGAAACAAGCATCCTAGGACCGGTTTCGGGTTTCACCACTCTTCAGCCAGGATAGCTTGATTCCAGTGGCATGGAGAGCACAGGACCCACGTCTGGGCATACCCGTCCCACTCGGGGTGACAAATGCAAAAACAACAATTGATGGACAGAATGCAGAACAATGTCATACATTCACCCCGGTACAGAGATCTGGGCCTAAATCCTTCTTTTTTTTGCTCACCATGCCATTCCAGTTTGAACCCAGCCATATGCAAATCAGTCTTGGCCCTGTGCCCCATTGGAACAGTCCAGCCCGAACTGCCAGGCCAGTTCCTTCCTGGACTGGAAACAAGCATCCTAGGTCCGGTTTCGGGGTTTCACCAACGGCTGTGGCACAGAAGTGGGGCATTTTTAATAAAGAATACGTGTCCCTTGTGAGTATATGTAAAAAAGCGGTTGCAAAAGTGATTGGTACCGCATACATCAACACGCAATCATATGGAGGATCGCGTTGTGAATTATAGCAAAAAGCGTATGGGAGGACATTTCCCTGTCATAGTTGGTGTGCTTTGTTTATTTTCGTAACATATTTAAAGCGTGTATCTTACAACTGACAAAATTGTATGTAGAAGTTTTCCGAGATTGGGCGCAGACATAATTACAGTTTCTGTAACTAATAAGAATTTCATGTGCCTTTTAAAAAGATTTTTTTTTTAAAAATGAGCAGTTATAACAGAGACTAATACTCCGTGATTCATCCGGTATGGATGGCATTATGTGATGGCATTTATTTAATGCGATTTTATATAGCGCAAAACATTACCCAAAGGTGTCAGAGTGCTTTACAAAAGAACCAGTTGCGTTACATAAGGACTTTGGATTACATGAGTTACATAAGAGATACAAACAGTAACAATTGCAAATGTACAAGTTGTAAAATCACTCAAGGAAGAGATATAAACAGAAAAAAATGTCAAATGTACATGTTGTAAAGTCACTCAAGGAAGAGATACACACGGATAAACTCTAAAATCACATAGGAATGGTAGTAAGTACAAAGGTCTACTACATATACTAGTGGTTAGAGTTCTATAGATACAAATAGTAAATTCACTCAGGATTACATTTTAACAGCGATTAGGCTTGGACAAGTATATATTACATATTTACATATATATATATTCATGAGTTACAGAAGCATGGCTCAGGCATAGGGAAAAAGCAGGCAAGGGGAGAGAAGTTCAGGGGAGAGAGGAAAGGAATAGGGGAGGTAGAAAGAGAGTGAGGGAGGGAAGAGGTAGGGGAGGGGTTGATGAGTGATGGGATCTGGGGCATCAGCATTATTCACAAACGATGAGAAGATAGACGATCGAAAGGTCGCCCAGCTAGAGACCGGCGGGACCGGAGGTACGGACCAAGGTCGCTAAGATGGTGGATAAGACAAGAGTGTCTTTAGGAGATGGTCCCAAAATGGCAGGGTGCATATGAGTCCTAGTCCAAAGTGTACACTCTACGTACACCTCCTGCCTCTGCACACTCTACATACACCTACTGCCTCTCTACATTCTACGTACACCTTGTGCCTCTGTACATTCTACATACAGCTCCTGCCTCTGTACATTTTATGTACACCTCCTGCCTCTGCACATTCTACATACACCTCCTGCCTCTGTACATTCTACATACACCTCCTGCCTGTGTACATTCTACATACACCTCCTGCCTCTGTACATTCTACGTACACTTCCTGCCCCTTTACATTCTACGTACACCTCCTGCCTCTGCACATTCTAAGTACACCTCCTGTCTCTGTACCTTCTACATACACCTCCTGCCTCAGTACATTCTACGTACACCTCCTGGCTCTGTACCTTCTAAGTACACCTCCTGCCTCAGTACATTTTACGTACACCTTCTGCCTCTGTACATTCTACATACCCCTCCTGCTTCTGCACATTCTACGTACATCTACTGCCTCTGTACATTCTATGTACACCTCCTGCCTCTGCATGCTCTATGTACACATCCTATCTGTGTACGCTCTACGTACACCTCCTGCCTCCATAAGCTCTACGTCCACCTCTTCTCTCGCTGTGCATACTCCCCCTCTTCCCTCTATGCACACTCCTCCCTCTTTCCTCTCTGTGCACACTCCTCCCTCTTCATTCTGTGCACACTCCTCCCTCTGCTCTAAGGGCACACTCCTACCTCTTCCTTCTGTGCCCACTCCTGCCTCTTACCTCTGTGCACACTCCTCCCTCTTTCCTCTCTGTGCACACTCCTCCCTCTTCCCTCTGTGAACACTCCTGCCTCTTCCTCTGTGCACACTCCTCCCTCTTCCCTCTGTGCACACTCCTCCCTCTCTCTGTGCACCTCTCTCCTCTCTGTGCACACTCCTGCCTCTTCCCTCTGTGCACACTCCTCCCTCTTCTTCTGTGCACTCTCCTGCCTCTTCCTCTGTGCACACTCCTGCCTCTTCCCTCTGTGCACACTCCTCTCTGCGCACTCATCCCTCTTCCCTCTGTGCACACTCCTCCCTCTTCCTCTGTGCGCACTCCTCCCTCTTCCCTCTGTGCAGACTCCTGCCTCTTCCCTCTGTGCACACTCATCCCTCTGCTCTCTGTGCACACTCCTTCCTCTTCCTCTGTACACACTCCTCCCTCTTCCCTCTGTGCACACTCCTGCCTCTTCCCTCTGTGCACACTCCTCCCTCTGCTCTCTGTGCACACTCCTCCCTCTTACCTCTGTGCACACTCATCCCTCTTCCCCCTGTGCACACTCCTCCCTCTTCCTCTGTGCACACTCCCCCTTCTTCCCTCTGTGCACACTCCTCCCTCTTCCCTCTGTGCACACTCCTCCCTTTTCCTCTGTGCACACTCCTCCCTCTTCCCTCTGTGCACACTCCTCCCTCTTCCCTCTGTGCACAATCCTCCCTCTTCCCCCTGTGCATACTCCTCAATCTGCCCTCTGTGCACACTCTTCCTTTTCCCTCTATGTACACTCCTCCCTCTTCCCTCTGTGCACACTGCTGCCTCTTCCATCTGTGCACACTCCTCCCCCTTCTCCCTGTGCACACTCCTACCACTGCTCTCTGTGCACACAACTCCCTATGCCCTCTGTGCACACTCCTCCCTCTGCCCACCTCTTCCCTCTGTGGACACTCCTCCCTCTGCCCTCTGTACACCTCTTCCCTTTGTGGACACTCCTCTGTCTGCCCTCTGTGCACACTCCTCCCTCTGCCCTCTGTGCACACTCCTCCCTCTGCTATCTGTGCACCTCCCCCCTCTGTGCACACTCCTCCTTCTTCCCCCTGTGAACACTCCTGCCTCTTCCTCTGTGCACACTCCTCCTTCTTCCCTCCGTGCACACTCCTCCCTCTGCTCTGTGCAGACTCCTCCCTCTTCCTCTGTGCACACTCCTCCCTCTGCTCTCTGTGCACCTCTCCCCTCTGTGCACACTCCTCCCCTCTGCCCTCTCTGTGCACACTCCTCTCTCTCTCTTCCTCTGTGCACACTCCTCCCTCTGCTCTCTTTGCACCTCTCCCCTCTATGCACACTTCTACCTCTGCCCTCTGTGCACACTCCTTCCTCTGCTCTCTGTGCACACTCCTCCCTCTGCCGTCTGTGCACACTCCTCCCTCTGCCCTCTGTACACACTCCTCCCTCTGCTCTGTGCAGACTCCTCTCTCTTCCTCTGTGCACACTCCTCCCTCTGCTCTCTGTGCACCTCTCCCCTCTGTGCACACTTATCCCTCTTCCCTCTGTGCACACTTCTCCCTCTGCTCTCTGTGCACACTCCTCCCTCTGCCCTCTCTGTGAACACTCCTCACTCTCCCCTCTGTGCACACTCATGACTCCTCCCTCTGTGCACACTCATGCCTCTGCCCTCTCTGTGCACACTCCTTCCTCTTCCCTCTGTGCACACTCCTCTCTCTTCCCTCTGTGCACACTCCTCCCTCTTCCCTCTGTGCGCACTCCTCCCTCTGCCGTCTGTGCACACTCCTCCCTCTGCCCTCTGTACACACTCCTCCCTCTGCTCTGTGCAGACTCCTCTCTCTTCCTCGATGCACACTCCTCCCTCTGCCCTCTGTCTACACTCCTCCCTCTGCCTTCTGTGCACACTCCTCCCTCTGCCCTCTGTACACACTCCTCCCTCTGCTCTGTGCAGACTCTTCTCTCTTCCTCTGTGCACACTCCTCCCTCTGCTCTCTGTGCACCTCTCCCCTCAGTGCACACGTCTCCCTCTTCCCTCTGCGCACACTACTTCCTCTGCTCTCTGTGCACACTCCTGCCTCTGCCATCTGTGCACACACCTCCCTCTGCCCTCTGTACACACTCCTCCCTCTGCTCTGTGCAGACTCCTCCCTCTTCCTCTGTGCACACTCCTCCCTCTGCTCTCTGTGCACCTCTCTTCTCTATGCACACTCCTCCCTCTGCCCTCTGTGCACACTCCTCCCTCTGCCCTCTGTACACACTCCTCCCTCTGCTCTGTGCAGACTCCTCTCTCTTCCTCTGTGCACACTCCTCCCCTGCTCTCTGTGCACCTCTCCCCTCTGTGCACACTTCTCCCTCTTCCCTCTGTGCACACTCCTCCCTCTGCTCTCTGTGCACACTCCTCCCTCTGCCCTCTCTGTGAACACTCCTCCCTCTCCCCTCTGTGCACATTCATGCCTCCCCCCTCTGTGCACACTCATGCCTCCTCCCTCTGTGCACACTCATGCCTCCTTCCTCTGTGCACACTTATGCCTCTGCCCTCTCTGTGCACACTCCTCCCTCTGCTCTCTGTGCACCTCTCTCCTCTGTGCACACTTCTCCCTCTTCCCTCTGTGCACACTCCTCCCTCTGCTCTGTGCACCTCTCCCCTCTCTGCACACTTCTCCCTCTTCCCTCTGTGTACACTCCTTCCTCTGCTCTCCGTGCACACTCCTCCCTCTGCTCTCTGTGCACACTCCTCCCTCTGCCCTCTCAGTGAACACTCCTCCCTCTCCCTCTCTGCACACTCATGACTCCTCCCTCTGTGCACACTCATGCCTCTGCCCTCTCTGTGCACACTCCTCCCTCTTCCCTCTGTGCACACTCCTTTCTCTTCCCTCTGTGCACGCTCATGCCTCCTCCATCTGTGCACACTCATGCCTCTGCCCTCTCTGTGCACACTCCTCCCTCTTCCCTCTGTGCACACTCCTCTCTCTTCCCTCTGTGCACACTAATGCCTCCTCCCTCTGTGCACACTCATGCCTCCTCCCTGTGTGCACACTCATGCCTCTGCCCTCTCTGCACACTCCTCCCTCTGCCCTCTCTGCACATTCCTCCCTCTGTGCACACTCCTGCCTCCGCACACTGTGCACACTCCTGCCTCCGCACACTGTGCACACTCCTGCCTCCGCACACTGTGCACACTCCTCCCTGTGCACCTCTCCCCTCTCTGTGCACACTCCTGCCTCCACACACTGTGCACACTCCAGCCTCCACACACTGTGCACACTCCAGCCTCCACACACTGTGCACCTTGCCCTTCTATTATCCATTCTGTGTTCAGCCCCGGCCCCTCTAGGCGCTATCTGCTGCCCCCAGACACCGCCCTGACGCAGTTCTTGCCCCACTGGCCTCTCACGGGGGAGCAAGCAGAGAGGCTGAGTTCGGAGCCGGGGGGCAGGGTCGAGTCTCGGCACCAGCTCCACATCCTGTGATCCTGGGCAATCCCCCGGCGCCTAAAGGAGTGTGTCCCTGTGGAATGTCACTGGGCCTCGTGTAAAGCGCTGCAACACCGAGTCGGCACTATAGAAAAACTGCAAAACAAGCACTTACCGTGGCCGGAGCCTGTGGAGAGGAGGGGGAATGAGGAATAACCAGCAGCCCAGAGGGGCAGTGTCTTCATACAGCACAGGCGCTGTGGAGAATGGGGAATAACGTGGGCATGGGTGGGGCCACAGAATGAGGAATACCCCAAGTGGGAGACACCCATCACAGTCCTTCATCGTTTTCTAGCAGAAATATAGCTTTATATTTAGCTGAAGAGGCTTCACGTGGTGAGCGGTGAACCTGTCGGGCTGGATGATCGAGCATAGCTCGGGCCGATGTCTGACTGTGATTGCAGCAAGAGGCTCCTCCTAGCCGTCCTCGGGCTGCGGGGATCCACCCTGCTCCGGAACTCAACTCCCAGCCTCTCGGTCTCAGCAGGAGCTTGGCTGCAGAGCACCGGGGAAAGGAGGGCAGACATTGCCGCGGAACGGGGGCTGGATGGGGGCGCTGCTCAACTATTTTCCAGTGCCAGGAGTCAAAGTCTCGAGAAAGCCCTATGAATCTGCCGTAAGCACAGGGTCATTACCTGGCTGGAAAGGCACTCACTTTTGTACTTCTGATGAGCTGCATTAGTGATATTCTCGCAAATCAAGGAAACTTTGCAAACTAACCCGAACTGCTGCTGTTGGTGGCAGTTACACTGATTTTCACTCGATGCGAGGCACAAGATGGCTGCCAACACTTCCTGGTTTGAAGTGTTGGCAGCCAATTAGAGCCAAGCTTGTGCTGGGGGGGTTAGGCTCCGGCCACATATATAAAGATTTTTTTCCTTTAATATCTCAAAACTACTGAACGGATTTACAACATTTAAAAAAAAGGGCTCTTTCTGAACCAAGGACTACCTTTTTGCCAAATGTGGTGTAATTCCGTTGAGCAGTTCGGGCTGTAGCTTTGTCTAAAGTTTCCTATGGAAAAATACATGGGGAAAACACGTTTAGGGACCCCCCTTTTTTCACAGCCCCAGCTTCTCGAATCACCCCGAAACTTTCAAGACAGGAGCTGACCGGAGCGGGCCACTAGTTTTGAAAATTTTGCGAAGATTCGTCAACCGGCGCCAAAGATATTGGGAAATGAAAAAACGCTTTTCCTATGGAAACTAGGCCCTAACTATAACTACCTGCTGGCGACCGCCAGTAGGTAATATATATATATAAGGAAATAAGAAAGGTTATTTATAAAAACTGGCCTATTGTCCAAACTGATCTTACCATGTCCCAACTGGTACCTAATCTACCTCAAATTACTTTCAGGCGGGCCCCCTCCATGAGGGATGCCTTGGTTAGAACTAGTCCTGAGATAACCAAGACAGGTACTTGGCTGTCTAAACGCACAGGGTTCTTTAAATGTAGTACCTGTAGGGCCTGTAAATTTGGCACCACTACATTTGAGTTCACTAATGCCTTTGAATCTAATCCCACTAAAATAAAAGGTTTTTTCACTTGCAAAACGGATCATGCAGTATATATACTTGAATGTTCCTGCAAGTTGAAATATGTTGGCAGTACTAAGTTACAGGTATTTACTCGCATTTTACAACACTTGCGAGCTATCGTGAACTCTGACCCTAGTTACCCTGTGGCGCGACATTTTAAACTAGTTCACCACAATAACTTAAATGAATTAAGATATTTTGTCATTGATGCGGTACCCAAACTGTCAAGAGGTGGGAACAGGGGAAAAAAGATATATATTAAAAATATTTAAACTTTACAGAAACACACAGTCACTGGATGATGTCATCAGTGATGTCATTTGAGATGTCATCAGTGATGTCATCAGTGATGTCACTGACCATGTCATGAGTGATGTAATATGTGACGTCATCAGCAGTGCATTGCGGGCGCGAGTTATAGTTAGCTGAACTAACTATAACGGGGAATTTCACGGGTTTTGTACGAGTGCAATGTCCAACTAACTATAACTGTCCCTAAAACCTATGGTTTTTTCAGTGAATTTCAAAGGTTTTTTAAATGCTAATTTCTAACTATAACTTATCTGAAACCTATGGTTTTTTCAGTGAATTTCAAAGGTTTTTTAAATGCTAATTCCTAACTATAACATGTCTGAAACCTACGGTTTTTTCAGTGAATTTCAAAGGTTTTGTAAATGACAATTTTTAAATGTATTAATTGTTATATTAATTTTTTTCATACTGATTTATTACATTTTTAGAATTTTTTTTTTTACATATTTTATTTTTTAAATTACATTGTAATTACATTATACATTACATTACAAAAATACTTTCTCAGAATGAATTACTTTAGTTTAAATACTTTGCACATAGGCAATAGACTTTTAAGTACAGTAGTTACAGTTGTTGCAATGGGCACCACATTTTCAAACACAATGCAACATTCAGCTCAATGTGAATTTCTAGTTAAATGCAATTAGTTACTTTATGGATTACTTTTCTAACCACAGGACTGGATCCTAGATTCAGTCCTGGTACATCTCCTGTAAACAGTTGAGTAAAAGCGTTTTGGTTACAGTCGTGATTTTTAAGGAATATTATTGTATTTTAAAAGTTGACACTTAGAAACTTTTTCTCATAGAATCACCAATGTTATCCTATGGAAGGAAATTCACTTAGCAGGTAAAAACTGTTATCGTTACTGTTAGAAATGGGATCTCTAGTTGGCAAGGGCTTGCACCTTTGTCCAAGTAGGGACCCTTCTTCCTAGTCAGGGTAAGGGTTGTTACACTCGTGAAGTAACCCCTGCTCACCCTCGTGGTAGCTTGGCACGAGCAGTCAGGCTTAATTCAGAGGCAGTGTGTAAAGCATTTGCACATAACCAACAGTAATACAGTGTAAGCACTACAAACGGACACCACACCAGTTTAGAAAAATAACCAATATTTTATATACTCAAGACAAGACCAATTACGACAAAAATCCACAATACTATACTTTACGAATGAATACTTGATACGTTAACTTCTTCTTTGCAGGAATAGCACAAAAGCAAAGTTCGTATCGAGTCGGTAGCTCCGTCCGAGTCTACCGTGATGCTGAAAACCACAGAGTCTAACAGTTCCAGCCGACCGCGCCGATACGGGCCAGCAGAGTCATGAACAGACTCGGTCACAGTACCTTTTCTCGTTGTGGCTGGTACGGAGTGTACGAGCCGGTCGGGCGCTCGTCGCGGTTGCGGTGCAAGACGGAGCGATGCAAGGTGCGGTGTCCCTCGATGCGGTGCAGGCAGCGGCTCGATGAGCGTCGGGCAGACGGAGTCGGTGAGTCCAAGGCGTGCGATGCAGGGCGAGACGATGCTCGATGCGGTGCTGACAGGTTGCGATGCAGGCGACCAAGCCGGAGTGCGGGAGCTGGCGTCGGACAGCGGTGCGAGTCGGAGCGGTGCGTCGCAGACGTGCGAGCGGTGCCCCAAATGCGGTGCGGTCACGACTCTTGAGCCAGTTGCAGCGACCGCGTCGGTCGGGTCCGGTTGGTTCAGTGAAGCGATGCGATGCGAACTGCGGTGCCCACAGGTCACGGTGCAAGCAGCGGCTCGATGTTGGCGGCGCCGGACGTCGCCCACGGTGAGACCAGGGTTGCGATGCGAAGCGGGGCGATGCGGCCTGCGGTGCAAACAGGTCACCGGCCAGGGATGGATTTGGTTGACGGAGTCGGTTGCGGTTCCCTTCCTCTGTGGCAACTGAAACAGCGCTCCAGAAGCGGTACCCAGAGGCTTGTGAAGTCTTTGCAGTCCCTGAGACTTCTAACAGGAGGCCAGCTCGGTTTCTGGCCCTTGGAGATACTCAGCACAAGTTTGGAGAAAGTTCAGTCCAGTCCTTTCACTGCCCAAGGCAGAAGCAGCAGCTGCAGGCCAACCCAACAAAGCAACAACACAGCAAAGGGGCAGTACTCCTCCTGGCAGCTCTTCCAGCTCTTCGTCTTGGCAGGTTCCTTGATTCCAGCGAGATCTAAATTCATGGGGTCAGGGCCCCAATATGTATATCCCAAATTCCTTTGTTCTCTGAAGGCAGAGAGGCCTTTGCCTAGTCCAAACCAGTTCTGGAGCACTTTGTTGACAAGTCTCCGTCCCTTCTTTCAGTGAGTGGGCCAGGGACATCAGACGCACCACAGGAGGTGGAGCCAGCATTGTGGAGGGAAGGCACTGTCCTATTCAGGGCCCAGGTGCGACCCCTCCCACCCATCTACATGTAGATCTTGCTATTCAGCCCTGTGCTGACTCACCCTGTCTCCTGGTATCCCCCAGCCCCTGTCACTCACATTCCAGACACGGAATACACAACCTCGCAGAGGCAGGCTTGGATGGTTAGACAAGAAAATACCCACTTTCTAAAAGTGGTATTTTCAAACACAGAATGTTAAAACCGACTTCACTAAAAGCTGCATTTTATCATTCTGAGTCCAGGCATACTAAACTCGAATTTCTACCATGTTCCCGGGTCAGTTAGGATTATAAGCTGTAATAATCAAAACTGCCCGTTCTGGCCTAGGGGAACAGGTAGCCTTGCAATAGTGAAAAACGAACTAGGCTGTAATTCACTATCAGGACATGCCGCACACACCCGGGCATGTCCTACCTTTCGCAGACACCGCACCCTGCCCACAGGGGTACCGTGGGCCTACCTTAGGGTGACTAACATGTAGCAAAGGGAAGGTTTGGGGACTTGCAAGTGTGTGCACTTGCCAAGTCGACATGGCAGCCCCAGGCTGCGCACTGGCTCTGCGTTGGCAGGCCCGAGTTACATTTTACGGGCTGTTTGCGTGGGTGGCACAATCCAGTGCTGCAGCCCACCAACAGCATTTGGTCTATAGGCCCTGGCACTCGCAGTGCACTTTACGAGGGACTGACACATAAACCAAATAGGCCAATCATGGAAACACCAATCCATAACACATTTTATACAGGAGCACTTGCACTTTCCCACTGGATCGCAGTGAGGAAAGTGCGCAGAATCATCACACCAGCAAAAACAGAGTCAAAACCGGGAGGTCAGAAAGCAAAAAGTCAGGGGAAACACGCCAAAAGATGCCAAGTCTAACACATGTCCCCTCCAGCTGAAAGTAGGGAGAACTACCCAACCCCATTGGAGTTCTCTTCACTAAGGCGGAAAACCTGGACAGACCATCTGCGTTGGCGTGTTCTGTACCAGGACGGTGTTCCACCGTAAAGTCCATTCCCTGTAGGGAGATGGACCACCTCAGCAGTTTTGGATTCTCGCCCTCATTTGCATCAACCATCTGAGGGGCCTGTGGTCTGTCTGAACCCGGAAGTGAGTCCCAAACAGGTATGGTCTCAACTTCTTCAGCGCCCAGACCACAGCAAAAGCTTCCCTTTCTATGGCACTCCACCTCTGTTCCCTGGGAAGTAGTCTCCTGCTAAGGAAGACTACAGGCTGATCCAGGCCCTCTTCGTTCAGCTGTGAGAGCACCGCTCCCACACCATGCTCTGAAGCGTCAGTCTGCACGACGAATTCCTTGGAGAAGTCAGGTGCCTTGAGCACGGGCGCCGTGCACATGGCTGCCTTCAGGGCATCAAAAGCTTTCTGGCAGGACTCAGTCCAGATCACTTTCCTGGGCTGCCTCTTAGAGGTCAGCTCTGTTAAGGGGGCAACGATGGTGCCATAGCCCTTAACAAATCTCCTATAGTAACCGGTGAGACCTAAGAAGGCTCTCAACTCTGTCTGGGTCTTGGGGGTTCCTAAGCCAGAATGGTGTCAATCTTGGGTTGTAGGGGCGCCACCTGGCCGCTTCCTACCTGGTGTCCCAAGTACACCACAGAACCCTGCCCGATCTGGCACTTACTGGCCTTGATCGTGAGGCCTGCACCTTGCAGAGCCCTCAACACTTTCTCAAGGTGCTGTAAATGTTCTTCCCAGCTGGAACTGAACACAGCAATGTCATCCAGGTAGGCGGCACTGAAATCCTCCAGCCCAGCCAACACCTGATTGACCAACCTCTGAAAGGTGGCAGGGGCATTCTTCAACCCAAAGGGCATCACCCGGAATTGGTAATGACCTTCTGGGGTTGAGAATGCTGATCTCTCCTTGGCCCCATCGGTTAAGGCAATCTGCCAGTACCCAGACGTCAAATCAAACGTGCTGAGGAACCGGGCAGCTCCCAACCGATCAATGAGCTCGTCAGCTCTGGGGATGGGGTGCGCGTCAGTCCTGGTGACGGCATTGAGCCCACGGTAGTCCACACAAAACCGGAGTTCTGGAGTGGCACCGGGCGCCGCAGCCTTTGGGACCAAGACCACTGGGCTGGCCCAAGGACTGTGGGAGGGCTCAATCACCCCTAACGCCAACATCTTAGAGACCTCCTCCTTGATGCTGGCTCTGACCCGGTCAGTCAACCTGTAAATCTTGTGCTTCACAGGATGGCTGTCACCGGTGTCCACGTCATGGGTACACCAGTGAGTAACACCGGGAGTCAGAGAGAACAGTGGGGCGAACTGTCCCAACAACTGGCGACAGTCCCCTGCTGCTCCTGAGTCAGAGTAGGGGAGAGGATCACACCCTCTACTGACCCATCATGCTCCTTGGTAGACAGGAGGTCAGGAGAGGCTCGCTCTCCTCTTCCACCCCATCATCTGTCGCCAAGAGCATACTCACTTCGGACCTCTCGAAGTGGGGCTTGAGGCGGTTCACGTGAAGGACCCTCCAAGGGTTCCTTGGAGCCTGCAAATCCACCAGGTAGGTGACGTCACTTTTGCGCTCCTTTACCTCATATGGCCCAGTCCACTTGTCCTGCAAGGCACAAGGTGCTACTGGGGCCATGACCCACACTTTTTGTCCAGGTTGAAATTCGACCAGGGTGGCGTTCTGGTCATACCATCTCTTTATTTCTTCCTGGCTTGCTTCTAGGTTCGCCTGAGCGAGTTTCCTGAAGCGGGCAGTTTGGTTTCTAAAGGCCAGCATGTAGCTAAATACATCCTGGGGAGTTTTCCTGGGAGCTGCCTCCCAGCCTTCCTTAACCAAACTCAGAGGTCCTCTGACAGGGTGGCAATACAGGAGCTCAAAGGGGCTGTACCCAAGAGACTTCTGAGGCACCTCCCTGTATGCAAAGAGTAGGCATGGCAAGAGGACGTCCCACTTACGCCTCATGGGTTCTGTTAGACCCTTGATCATGCCTTTCAAGGTCTGGTTGAATCTCTCCACCAGACCGTTTCCTTGTGGGTGGTAAGGAGTGGTGAACTTGTAGGTTACCCCACACTCCTTCCACAGGGATGTCATATACTTCGATATGAAATTGGTCCCCTATCAGAAACCACCTCTCTGGGGAATCCCACACGGGAAAAGATCCCCATTAACGCCCGGCCCACCACTGGCGCCGTCGTTGTCCTGAGAGGGATTGCCTCCGGGTACCGGGTGGCATGGTCCACCAAGACCAGGATGTACCTGTTGCCCATGGCTGTCTTGGGATCCAGTGGCCCCACAATATCCATCCCTACCCTTTCAAAGGGTGTTCCAACAACCGGAAAAGGTTGGAGAGGAGCTTTGACCTTCCTCCCACTCTTACCACTTGCCTGGCAAGTTTGGCAAGACCTGCAGTGTGCATCTGACTGCCTTCGCATTTGGGGCCAAAAGAAGTGGGTGACAAGCCTGTCAAAGGTCTTGTCCTGCCCCAAATGTCCTGCCAAAGGCACGTCATGAGCCAGACCCAGTAGGAAGGTCCTGAAGCGCTGGGGTACCACCAGCACACGGGCTGACCCAGGCTCAGCAACCTTAGGCTCACTGTATAGGAGACCACTCTCCCAGTAGATCAGATGTGACCCGGACTGATTACCAGCTGCCTGGTCTGCAGCCTGCCGCCGCAGACCCTCCAGAGTAGGGCACTCGCTCTGCTCCCTGCAGAACTCCTCCCTGGTGGGACCCCCTCTTGCTGCCAATGGGTCAGCTCAGAGATGTCTCCCAGTTCGGCTACTTGCTCCCCTGTAGGCACCGGGGCGTCCCCTCGAGGTCCGCCTCCTCCCGGTCCGTGGGAACTTCGGGGCCGGTTTCCGCGCGCCCTGCCCTTTCTCTTGGCAGGGACTTGGGCCACTGTTTCAGGCTCCAAGTCCTCTTGATCACCCTTTCTGGCCGCCATTGACCGAGTAGACACGCATGCCCACTCTGGCAACCCAAGCATCTCCAAGTGGGACCTGAGCTCAACCTCCTTCCATGAGGACTGCTCCAGGTCGTTTCCTAGCAGACAATCTACAGGCATGGTAGGGCTCACAACCACCCTTAAGGGACCTGAGACCCCCCCATTCAAAGGGAACCTGCGCCACCATACATTGGCGCTCTGAGTTGTCGACAGCAACTACTTGGTGGAATGCTCCTGGGACTACTTGCTTCTCAGACACCAGGTGACACCGGACTGAGGTCACACTGGCTCCAGTATCTCTGAGAGCCTCTACCCTGTTCCCATTAATGGTCACCCAGGTGCTATATTTCTTTGTGTTAGGGGGCACCTGGTTTCCTGGGACCATCTCACTGTCCCCGAGTGAGACAAGGGTCATTTCTGCGGGATCCCCACCCTCCTGTGGGCACCCCTCCTCCCCAAGCGCTACACTAGCCAACACTTTGGACTGTCCATCGGTGGGTGGCTGTGTCCCCTTCGGGCACTTGGGGTCCCCCTTAAAGTGACCTACCTGGTCACATGCATAACACTTGCGGGGGCCGGTCTCAACAGGCTTCCTGTAGAGACCCCTTTCTTCTTATCACCGGGGGCTGGGAACCTTTACCCTGGGTACTAGTTTGGGGCCCTTTAGAGAACTCCTGTGCTTTACCCTTGTCCCCCCACCTTTCTGCTGGGGACCCTGCCCACCTTTGGCTGAGTCTCCCCAAACGCTTTCTTGTGGACCCTGGTACTCACCCAGCGGTCCGCTTCCATAGCAAGCTTCCTGGGGTCAGTTAGCTTACTATCAACTAGGTGCTGGCGCAGATCTGCAAAACATAGACTAGACAAGTGCTCCCATGCAATCAAGTTGTAGAGCCCCTGAAAATCTGTTACGCTACTGCCCTTTACCCAACCATCCAGCGACCTGCAGAACACATCCACACATTCCAACCAAGTGTTGGCATCAGACTTCTTACTGGACCTGAACTGATCCCTGTACTTTTCAGGAGTAAGACCATACTTAGTGAGAAGGGCATCCTTCATGTCAGCATAGGTGAGGTGATACCCCTTACCCAAAGCTATCAGAGCATCCCTTGCTTCTTCCGGGAAAAGTGGCCACAATCCTGCTCCCCAATTCTCCTCAGGGACCCCATTCATGTGTATGGCTGCCTCATAACCCTGGAACCACCTTTGTATGTCATCCCCCTTCTTGAACTCCTTGCCTACGTTCTTGGGAATGTGCACAATCCTGTCTGCCTTTCTGGACGAATTGCTGCCACCATCTGAGCCTGACTTACTCCTAAGTTCTAGCTCCTTTAGTTCTCTCTCATGCTCTAAGAGCATCTTCCTCTCCTCTATGGCCAATCTCTTCTCCTCCCGCTCACTCTCCAGCCTGAGCTTCTGCAGCTCGAACTGCCTTGCCTCCCGCCTGTCCTCCAGCTCCTCTGGGGACAGACTGCTGCTGCCCGACCTGGCGGGTTCCCCCTACCCAAAATCACATCCACCCTGGAAATAGGCTCCTCCGCCTCCTCACTGAGATCACCAGGCTGCCCATTGGCATGTCTGGCTGCTACCCAGGCCCTCAGCGCCTTCTGTAGCTCCTCCTTCCTTGTGAGGCCTTTAATTTGGACTTTCAGGTTTTTACAAATCGCTCGTAACTCCTTTACGGCATAGGATTCCAACCTGTCCTCCTCAAAGATAACTTCCAGAGATGCAACGGATGATGCAATTGATTCAGGCATGACAAAAGTCGTGAGTTGAAAACTGGCAAGATCAAAAATAGGCCAAAAGAAAAAGAACCAGTATGTGGTACGTAATGGTCTGCGATATGGTACTAGTGCACACCAATCACTGTAAGTCAAGTGCAAACACAAGTCCTATCCTCACCGCTGACAACCAATGTTAGAAATGGGATCTCTAGTTGGCAAGGGCTTGCACCTTTGTCCAAGTAGGGACCCTTCTTCCTAGTCAGGGTAAGGGTTGTTACACTCGTGAAGTAACCCCTGCTCACCCTCGTGGTAGCTTGGCACGAGCAGTCAGGCTTAATTCAGAGGCAGTGTGTAAAGCATTTGCACATAACCAACAGTAATACAGTGTAAGCACTACAAACGGACACCACACCAGTTTAGAAAAATAACCAATATTTTATATACTCAAGACAAGACCAATTACGACAAAAATCCACAATACTATACTTTACGAATGAATACTTGATACGTTAACTTCTTCTTTGCAGGAATAGCACAAAAGCAAAGTTCGTACGAGTCGGTAGCTCCGTCCGAGTCTACCGTGATGCTGAAAACCACAGAGTCTAACAGTTCCAGCCGACCGCGTCGATACGGGCCAGCAGAGTCATGAACAGACTCGGTCACAGTACCTTTTCTCGTTGTGGCTGGTACGGAGTGTACGAGCCGGTCGGCGTTCGTCGCGGTTGCGGTGCAAGACGGAGCGATGCAAGGTGCGGTGTCCCTCGATGCGGTGCAGGCAGCGGCTCGATGAGCGTCGGGCAGACGGAGTCGGTGAGTCCAAGGCGTGCGATGCAGGGCGAGACGATGCTCGATGCGGTGCTGACAGGTTGCGATGCAGGCGACCAAGCCGGAGTGCGGGAGCTGGCGTCGGACAGCGGTGCGAGTCGGAGCGGTGCGTCGCAGACGTGCGAGCGGTGCCCCAAATGCGGTGCGGTCACGACTCTTGAGCCAGTTGCAGCGACCGCGTCGGTCGGGTCCGGTTGGTTCAGTGAAGCGATGCGATGCGAACTGCGGTGCCCACAGGTCACGGTGCAAGCAGCGGCTCGATGTTGGCGGCGTCGGACGCCGCCCACGGTGAGACCAGGGTTGCGATGCGAAGCGGGGCGATGCGGTCTGCGGTGCAAACAGGTCACCGGCCAGGGATGGATTCGGTTGACGGAGTCGGTTGCGGTTCCCTTCCTCTGTGGCAACTGAAACAGCGTTCCAGAAGCGGTACCCAGAGGCTTGTGAAGTCTTTGCAGTCCCTGAGACTTCTTAACAGGAGGCCAGCTCGGTTTCTGGCCCTTGGAGATACTCAGCACAAGTTTGGAGAAAGTTCAGTCCAGTCCTTTCACTGCCCAAGGCAGAAGCAGCAGCTGCAGGCCAACCCAACAAAGCAACAACACAGCAAAGGGGCAGTACTCCTCCTGGCAGCTCTTCCAGCTCTTCGTCTTGGCAGGTTCCTTGATTCCAGCGAGATCTAAATTCATGGGGTCAGGGCCCCAATATTTATATCCCAAATTCCTTTGTTCTCTGAAGGCAGAGAGGCCTTTGCCTAGTCCAAACCAGTTCTGGAGCACTTTGTTGACAAGTCTCCGTCCCTTCTTTCAGTGAGTGGGCCAGGGACATCAGACGCACCACAGGAGGTGGAGCCAGCATTGTGGAGGGAAGGCACTGTCCTATTCAGGGCCCAGGTGCGACCCCTCCCACCCATCTACATGTAGATCTTGCTATTCAGCCCTGTGCTGACTCACCCTGTCTCCTGGTATCCCCCAGCCCCTGTCACTCACATTCCAGACACGGAATACACAACCTCGCAGAGGCAGGCTTGGATGGTTAGACAAGAAAATACCCACTTTCTAAAAGTGGTATTTTCAAACACAGAATGTTAAAACCGACTTCACTAAAAGCTGCATTTTATCATTCTGAGTCCAGGCATACTAAACTCGAATTTCTACCATGTTCCCGGGGTCAGTTAGGATTATAAGCTGTAATAATCAAAACTGCCCGTTCTGGCCTAGGGGAACAGGTAGCCTTGCAATAGTGAAAAACGAACTAGGCTGTAATTCACTATCAGGACATGCCGCACACACCTGGGCATGTCCTACCTTTCGCAGACACCGCACCCTGCCCACAGGGGTACCGTGGGCCTACCTTAGGGTGACTAACATGTAGCAAAGGGAAGGTTTGGGGACTTGCAAGTGTGTGCACTTGCCAAGTCGACATGGCAGCCCCAGGCTGCGCACTGGCTCTGCGTTGGCAGGCCCGAGTTACATTTTACGGGCTGTTTGCGTGGGTGGCACAATCCAGTGCTGCAGCCCACCAACAGCATTTGGTCTATAGGCCCTGGCACTCGCAGTGCACTTTACGAGGGACTGACACATAAACCAAATAGGCCAATCATGGAAACACCAATCCATAACACATTTTATACAGGAGCACTTGCACTTTCCCACTGGATCGCAGTGAGGAAAGTGCGCAGAATCATCACACCAGCAAAAACAGAGTCAAAACCGGGAGGTCAGAAAGCAAAAAGTCAGGGGAAACACGCCAAAAGATGCCAAGTCTAACAGTTACTTTTTCTTACTCAGTGTTGGATCCTGGATCCAGCACTGGTGCATCTCCTGTAAACAGTTGAAAGAATGCGTTTAAGTCATAAATGCGATTTTTAAGGAATATTTGTAGTTTGTGAAAATCAACACTTTGAAACTTTTCTGCTGAAAACCAGACAATGGATTCCTATGGAAGAAAATATAAGTTACTGGTAAGTACGGTTAAAATTACTTTTCAGGACCAGTACTGGGCTGAAAGATGCAGCACTGAGGTCTCTCCTGATAACAGGTGAGTAAATAGAAATTCGTATTTCGGCTGATGTTAGAGGAATATTTGTATGTTTCAAAAATCAACACTTAGAAACTGTATTGGCCCCGGGGACCCCATCCCCGGGGCATGGCCTCTTTTTTTTTATTTGGAGGGGGCTGCGTGGCGCCCGCCTCAGGCCATTTAAGGCCCCGGGGACCCCATCCCCGGGGCCGGCCTTGCACTTTTTTTTTTTTTTAAACTTTTTTTTACCTTTGGGGAGGGGGGCTGCGTGGCCCCCTCCGTGGCCACTTATGGCCCCGGGGACCCCATCCCCCGGGGCCTGGCCTCTCGTTGGGGACTGTGGGGGTCCCCAAACCCCCACAGTCCCGCCGGCTCCCCGTGTCCTACGGGAGCCGGCATTGCTTTACACATGGGGAGCAGCTAACATGCTGCTCCCCATGTGGAAAGCAATCAGCTTTGGATATTGGAAGAGAGAGCAGGTTTCCTGCCTCTCTTCCAATATCCAAAGCAGTTTGCAATGACAGGACGGAGCCGCGAGGCTCCCGTCCTGTCATTGCAAACAGCAGTGTCCCGGGGTAGGCACCCCGGGACACTGCAGGAGCCGGCCCTGGGGGTGGCGGTCCCCAGGGCCACCACAGGCTCCAGGAGGGGGCCGCGCGGCCCCCTCCTTACATTTTGAAAGCCCCGGGAGGTGGTGGTCCTCGGGGCTTGGGGTCCAAAACGGACCCCCATTGTAATTTTTCTTAGTGCCCCGGGGAGGTGGTGGTCTCGGGCGTGTGGGGGCTGGAGCCCCCCACACAGGTTTTTCAAAAATAAAAAAGAAGCCCCGGGGGGTGGTGGTCCCGGGCTTGGGGGCCCTTAGAGGCCCCCCACACATAAAATTAACCCCCCAGCATGCCCCCGGGACTTGGCCCACCCGGGGCCAATTAACATCGAAGCGCGGAGACCGCGCTCGATGTTTCGGCAGGATTCGCACACCCTGAGCGCATCCTGCCGATTTAAAAAAAAAGAAATTGTTTTTGCCCAGGGGTCCTTGTGGGACCCCTGAGCAGACCTAGGGGTCAGGGTGTTTCTACCCTGCCCCCTTTGTGCGCTTTGCGCACTTTTTCTGTCCCTCGGTTCTACCGAGGGATAAAATGGCTGCCAACACTTCCTGATTTGGAGTGTTGACAGCCAATTAGCATGCAGCTCGTGATCGGGAGGGTGCGCGAATCCGACGCGGCCATAGATATATATGTACTTTTACTTTTGATTTTCTCAGCAACTACTGAACGGATTTACACCATTTAACAAAAAGGGTTCTTTCTGAACCAAGAACTACCTCTTTGCCAAATTTGGTGTAATTCCGTTCAGCAGTTCGGGCTGTAGCCGTGTCTAAAGTTTCCTATGGAAAATTGCATGGGGAAAACGCGTTTTGGGACCCCCTTTTCTCGGCCCCCGCTTGACGAATCCCCCGAGACTTTCAGGGTAGGAGCGGACCGGAGCGCCCCACAAAGTTTGAAAATTTTGCGAAGATACGTCAACCGGCAAGAGAGTTATTTCAAATAGAATGTCGCGGATTTCCTATGGATAATAGGTTGTAACTATAACTATCTACTGGCGACCGCCAGTAGATATATATATATATATATATATATATATATATATATATATATATATATATATATATACTGGGAAAAAAGGTTACAATATAAGCTATGGTTCTTGCTCAAATATGTTAAATCAGTTAAATGATCTAGTTATGGTAATCCATGCACACAACACATGCCTGAACTTGCACTGCCCACCATGTTGTTAACTTCTTAGCTGTTTTTGTGGTTCTGGAATATTGGCAAACTAGTTTTATAAGCATGACAGATGGAGTAAGTGTACATGTTGTTTATCATAACTGCCAAATTTCAGCGGTTTGACATGTTTGAGGAAGACCAATATGTCTCTTTTTCACTGTGGCCTTTTCCATAAATTACATTTTTTTATGTTGTGCTTAATTTCCAGCCCTTGAGTTTTGCATGCTTCTGGAAACTTCTGAGCAGTGCCCTGAAGTTGCCACCTCTGTTAGTGGCCCGCATGGCTGGGCAAATTTTAATTCCACAGAACAAACCTTGCATGTAGGTGCCAACACACAAGTTTAAGGATAGCTGGAAAAAAATCCATCCAATCATATTTCTTATATACATTCTAATTTGTTTGACAGGATTCAAAAGGATTCGCAAGTCACCACTCAGCATTTAAAACAGCTAATATACAAAAATGTTAACACTTTAAAGTCTGCTCAGCACATTTTTTTAAGGTCTAATATCCCCAAAATTACTCTAAAGCAACAAAGGCAGAAGCTCTAAGTAATTTCTCTTTTCATGGCTAGTTTGATGTAATTCCATTCAGTGATGCAGGCGAAAGGCAGGGACAAAAGGGAGCTAAAATGAGAAATACACCCCTTAACTTGTTTTCACCCAGAGCTGCGTAAAAACTATACAAAAAGTAACTGATGGGCCTACCAGTTTGCTAAGTTTCCAAAGTTTCATGAACATTTTTGCACTGGATCAAAAGTAATAGGGAAATAAAAAAATACCTTTTCAATGGAGAGTGCATATGAGCCATAAGGACACTGTGGAAATAACCACTGTTTAATATATACAAATGTGCATGTAATCGTTGTGGACGATGAAGAAGGCAGGGTGTGTGGTGTTAACTGTGAGTTTGACTGTGAAGCTGAAAAGTACTTGAAATGTCCTAGTGATTACCATCAAGGGGATTATATGACTCTGCCTTGGAATCATTAATATATAAAGATGATACACAAATAGTGAATTGTACATAATGCCACTTAATCCTAAGTAAGCAAATACCATTTCTTGATGCATTACTGTCAATTATTTGATACTTTTCTCCCTCAGACTCAACTGAATGCTCCAAGTGTCCATGGGATCAGTGGCCAAATGCCATGCAGGACAACTGCATGCTGAAAGTCATAGAGTTCCTCTCCTACGAAGAGCCTTTAGGGGTTGGCCTAACAGCCATATGCATTTTTTTCTCACTAATGCCACTTGCTATTCTGGAACTCTTTATTCATCATAGGAACACTCCCATTGTCAAAGCAAATAACCGTTCTCTAAGCTACCTCCTGCTATTTTCTCTTGCTCTATGCTTTCTTTGTTCACTGATCTTTATTGGTTATCCAACTGTAGTGAAATGTCTCCTCCGCCAGGCAGCTTTTGGCATGACTTTTGCTCTTTGCATCTCTTGCATCTTATCCAAAACTATTATGGTGGTCATTGCGTTCAACGCCACAAAACCCAACAGTGACTTAAGGAGATGGGTTGGGCCCCAACTATCGTACACAGTGATTGTTGTCTGTACATTCATTCAAGTTATCCTCTGTGCCTCTTGGCTGATTCTTTCTCCACCTTCCTCTGAATATAACATCCATTCTCAACCTGGAAAGATATTATATGAATGTAATGAAGGGTCTACGATTGCTTTCTGGTGCATGCTTGGGTACCTTGGGCTTCTGGCCACTATAAGTTTTGCAATGGCCTTCCTGGCTAGAAAACTGCCTGACAGCTTTAATGAGGCCAAATTCATTACCTTCAGCATGTTGGCCTTTCTTACAGTCTGGCTCTCATTTATTCCAGCCTACCTCAGCACCAAAGGGAAGTACATGGTTGCAATGGAGGTCTTCGCCATCTTGTCTTCAAGTTTTGCGTTAGTTTTCTGTATATTCTTCCCAAAATGTTACATTATTCTGTTGAGACCTGAAATTAACACAAAGGAATATTTGATGGGAAAAGACGTCAGACAGAAATAAGATACTACTTACACACTTGCACTGTAGCTGTCTGATACAATGTTCCTAATGATCCTGCATAATGTGGCACACATATGCTCTGTTGTGTTTACTGTATGGGATAAATAACATATCTTACAAATTATCAAGGAGTAAAGCTATGCTAGGAGTAAACATATAATACTTTCAAGGGACAGCATGTCAATTAATGAAAATAACTAACTGTTCTGTTATTATACCACATTAGGTAGTTTTTTTCAGGTATTTACTTCTTCATAAAAAGTGATTTAAGTTTGGTTGAGAGTTTATCCCCTATGGAGATTATTTGAAAAGGAGGTTCTACATATGCTACTTAAACAATAATTTAGCCTTCTACTGAGGTTTTGAGTGTGTTTTCACACAAATGTTTTCAATTTGAAAATGGAGGTCTGCTGTTCCGTTAAGGCCTCCATCTAAATATTCTTTCAGCATTCATTTTACCTCATGTGATGGACAATATGTGATTTGACCTATTAGTACATAGACATCACATCATATTCCCGTTTGCATAGCATTAACATTGAGGGCTCCAGTTCTTTAGTACCTTACTGGGAGTGCTGGGGGGTAAATTATTTCTATGTTTTCACACGGCTGTAGTTTGTGCATGTCTGGGTGAGTTTGAAACATTTCCTACATATGACAGTGTAAGGGAAAAAAAGTAACGTATGTTAAAGTTTACATATGCAAGTGCATGATATATTCAGTGATGACGTAATGCAGGTTCTCTTATCCTCATTGTAGGTAATGACTATCTTTTGCGTGGTGTATCCCCTAACTGTTTTGCTGGCTGAAGAACTTTGTGCACTTTATCCCTGCTAACCAGTAGGAAAGTACCTGCGCTCTAATCCTAACTGGTATAGTGAACTTACCTATAAGACTCTTGATTATGGTACAAAGGGGACCCATGGTTCATAAGTTAAATGTAACTTGTCAACTGCAGCACCTATTGTGCCATTCGCTACAGTGATAGTGTAAAATAGGTTTTCAGGTCTACCATTGTAGCCTGACTAAATCCGCTTTTAAGCCGCAATTCGACCTGTCAACTAAACCCTTCTTACTGGTCTAAACCTGTCTTTTAAATATTAATAAGGCATCCCAAGTAGGTCTTATTGAGCATAAGGCAGTATTCATGGAATTTAAAGATATGACATCTATAAATGCATTGCTACACATGTCCTTACAGTGAAAAGTTCCCAAGGCTATGTGCACTATAGCAAGGGTGGCTATTCCATATAAAAGTATTGGGTTACAATATTAAGTTTAATATTGTTATCTCCGGCTAAGAAATGGCTACAATGTTCATTTTTGGATATTAGCCTTCAGGTTCAGCCATCTTAGTGTTCAACCCTGAATGAGGTGTGAAAACAGCTTCCAGAGTAGAAGACAAAGGTTTGGGTGTGGGGAGGTATTTCTGTTCTTCTTGCAAGATGAACATTTGGCCAGTGCCCAAAAACGTAATTAACTTCAAAGGGGCCTCCCATGTCAAAAGGTGACACCTGCATAGGCCCAGTCGGGAGGGAACTGCCCCAGAACTGGTTTGAAGTGACCACATAGGACAGGTTGCTAATTTCCCCAGCCACACATGTGGGTGGGTGCGTAGACTCTGCACAAACAGAGAAAGGTTTCATCAGCTTGGATTTTGCAGAGAGGGGTCATGTGGAATTATTTGCTGTAAAGCACACAGGAAATGCTGAAAAGGTGGGTAGGGCAGCACTGGTGAACTTTTAGTCCATGGAGTAGGGAGAAGCTAGTAGTAACCTACACCTTTAAGCTGGTGCCAGGTATAAATGTGGCATCCTCAACCCCCTCTTCAGAATTTTAGTGGACCTGAGGAAGAGCAGAAGAGTACTGAACAAGCAATGAACCCACTCTCTCTTGTACGCTGGACAAAGAAGTGGACTCTAAGGGTAATAAGGCTGATCTCCTGGTCAAGCTACAGAGACACAACGGGTTACAGGAGGCCTTTCCTGCAAATGCCCAGCTGGCCAGTTCCAACTGGACCTGATCTGGACTCTGCTGTGAGCTCTGCTGGAGTGAGTACTGACCCCCAAGTGCTGTACCTGAGAACCTGGAACCCTTGTCTGTGTCTGGCAGCACGTTTCCTACCAATACTGAAAACTGGGGACATAGAAACTTTTTGGCTCCACGACCTCTGGAGGACAGGGGCAAAATTGGCAAGCCAATCTCACCAAGGTGTGTTGATGCTGGGCTAGAGATTCAGATTTCTCTTGCCTAAATCTTTTCCACAGCTGCAAATTCATATCAGCAGGTCCACGTAGATTTGGTATCCAGTCTCCTGGAGTACTCTTCAGCTAGAACCTGCAACCATTCCCTGCTGGAAGAAATCAAATTCCAAAAAAGTGACTGAGTGCCAAAGAAGTATTCTTGACTAGGCGAAGGTACCAAAAGTATCCGACCTTCTTTGGTTGCAAAATTCAAATTTCTCCCTCGCAAAGCTTTACTGCTAAAAATCAGTAGCTTCACCAAGACGTTGTGCAATGAGTATCCGATCTCATGGAACACTCATCGGCACCACAGCCTGCTGCCTTGCCCTGCTGTAGATTTTGGACTTCCGTTCCTGATGGTAAAACTTCTGACCCTGTTGAACCTGCTTGCTGTATCCAACTTGCAATACTGGGCTGCTGCAAACCAGTTGACAGCGGTTGACATTTAACGATTTTTGGTGCTAATTAAAAAATAAAAACATTAAAATGTATATCTTTAGTTTTCCTTATTGAATTTTTGCCAGTTTTGTGTCATTTTTTTAATCAAAATGTACTCTATTTTTGAAATTGGTTGGGAATTTTTCCTGCGTTGTGTTTTGACTTTATTCCCATTTGGAACTGCATAAATACTTTATACATTGTCTCTAAGTTAATTCGCTCTGCTTTTTCCTATATTTACCAGGGCATTAAGCTCTGGTCTATATTTGACTTTAGTGGTTCACCCTGGACAAGAATTGTTGTTATTGCTTGATGTGGGCAGTTACCCTCCTCAACCATTATTCTAATTTCTTAAACTTATCGAGCATGCATTCTATCCATTTCATACAAAACATCTGTTGAGAGTTACGAAGAATCTTGAAATTTTTATTTATAGATCTGACCACAGCCAAGACCTTGTGTTTTTCAAAAAAATCTGTACAAATATACACATAAATATATATTTGGTCAGATTTATTGTCAATCACAGCTTGCTTTCAGGCATTACAGGATAGAGCAATAGGTCAGCCCACTTCAACTACTGGCTTCCATCACTGTGAGTTACAGCAGTTTGCCTGTGCACAATTTTGTCATCTGCACACTTGGGGGTCGATTACGATGCAGTCAGGAAAGGCTCCGAATGGGATTCGGATTTGTCAAATCCGAATCGGAACCTCAGTTTCTGACCGAATTGGACACCTTTACGGACGACCAATTACAATGCAAGAAAACCGTTCGGGCTGTCCGGATCGGTTCTGAACGGCATTCGGACAGCCTGAGTAGTTCGGAGCCGAATCTTACAGCTCTATGGACACGGTTTACGAACGAGCGATTATGATGGCCGATTCAGACAGCCGTTCTGATTCGGTCTGCCCGACACAAAATGGCTGTCGGAATCTGACTTTGGGGGCCCAGAGCAGGACCCCCCTTCACCCATAGGACTACGGTTGAGGCCCGTGGGGGTACCCAAGGGACCCCTCTTACCAACCGTGAACAGTGTGGCAGGCACCATGGTGTGCCCATCCCAGGGTGCATGTTTTTCCCAAACCACCTCTTTTTGCAATGGGAGCCTGTGTTGTCGTTAGGAACACAGGCTCCCATTGAAGTCAATGCGAGTCTGACAGAACGATGTACGGAAGCCTCGTACTCGGTCGGTCAGACTCAAAAAACCTGAGTCGGTCGGAAATGATTCTGAAACCGATTCAGTCGGAAGAGTTTCCAGACGGCATCATAATCGACCCCTAAGTTGTGAATGTCAGTGGCAGGGCTTGTGTGACAAAGTTTCTTCTTCTTACCTCTTTCTAACCTGACAAAGCAGCACCCTCACCACAGACTCTCTACTGTCTTGTGTGTAGCTGCCAGTGTACAGCAAGGGCTGTATTATGTAGAGGGTGCAGTGCTCTTGTCTTTGCTGTGGCACGCCTTTAAATGAATGCCCAGGGACAGGCTCTTACAGATAATGCTTTGCCCTCTCAACAGACTCCAGCTCTTACCTGCCATGGAGGGAGAGCATTAGTTAATGAGTGGTACGATCTGTTACTGCCCAATTGTATTGCATACTAAATATATGCATGAGTATGTGCCTGGAAAATTATTCCTAAGTTCATACATCTCTTGCAATTTACACCACTTGCAATGCCTAGATATCATACCAGAGCTATAATACACCCTTTTTTATTTTCTTTCTGTATGGTTCATCTATTACCATTTCTGTGTGGGTCCCTCTGCAGCCTTGCAGACTCTGTTTGCTCATGTCAGCTAATTTCTGTCTTTATAGTATTAGGATTACTGTTTTGAGGATTAAGGGACTGATTTAGGGTGTGTCAGGGTGATAGAGTACTGTAAGGAATTGGATTATTGTTTGGGGTGGCTGACTATTCACCTAAGAAATGATTACAACCCTTGTCAGGGTGAACCCTCAAAGTCACTAAATCAACCTGAGATAAACTTCTGGTAGCTATGGAACAGAGTAGGGAGGCTTAACCTAGGGCATTATGTAAAGTATTTATGCAATCCCAAAAAGTAATAAAGTTAATATGAAAAGCATTACAAATCCCAAACTAAATAAAAAAAAATAGAGCAGAATGTAAGAAACAAAATGACACCAAAAGAACATAAATTCAATACAGGGAAACAAGATATATGATTTTTTTTTAGTATTTTAAGTAGAAACAGCGACAATGATAGTCAATAATCCCTGTAGACAAGTAACTTGCTGCAAATTGAAGATGACCGGATACATCAACCAGGTTCACCCTGGTCAAAGAATGTACCTTTTGCCTTGAGGACTGATTTACAGTTTGGCAGATGGGTTACTCCGTCGTAAACGTGCCAGAGTAAACCGTCTGATAAACATGAAATCAGGCCCTTAGTCCTTTAATTCTCAGTCCCCCACACTACTACACTTCCAAAGCCCCCCAAGGGTCTCAGTGGGGCCTCTTAGAGACCTACAGGGCATCAGGCAGAGGCCAACAGCAGAGTCCAGTCTAAGTCCAGTTGCGACTGGTCAGCTGGGTACTTCCAGGAAAAGGCCTTTTATAGCTTGTTATATGCCAGTAGCTTAAAAAGGTGGTTAGTCTTTTGACCCTTGGAGTTCAATTCTTTGACTTTGGTACAAAGGAGGAGGTCCAGTCCTTCAGGGCTCCTCTCAGGTCTCAGAGAGCTGGGCTAGTTCTTTTCTGACTTCTCTCAGGTCCCGGACTCTTTGGAAGTTGGTGCTTGGATGGTCCAAATGTATGCTAGATTCTAGCTAGTGGGTGGGAATGATGCCTGGTTATGCCCCAACCAATGGAATAAAAGGTCCTGGGGTCAACCCCACCAACGTTGGGCATTTTCAAGATGGGAAAAGTCTCCGACCACACTACACTAGGGCTCTGAAGGCTGGGGGTGTTTGTGAGGAGTGCACTATGGTAATCCTAGTGTTCTCCCACATCTAACATTAAAATCCAGTTTGGAGTAGGTACTGTACCAATAACAAACCCAGAGACGGACGTCTAGCAGGATAAACGCAGAGCCCTTCAGTAGGCAGACAGTGGATCCATAAGAATTGTCTTGGCATTGTGTTCTCTCCCCTTTCTAGTGTGCCCCAATTGTTATATGTACACAAGAGACATACGGCTGGTAGTACAGAAGTCCTGCACCAACGAGACACACGAACTGTATTAGCATCCTGTTTTCTTCCCTGTCAAGTGTTATATGTGAACCCAACAGCACTTTGTTTCAAGGAGGTTTTGATAAGCAAGTAGAATTTTACACTGTAATGCCAAAAAAGGATGCCATAGCCCTCACCCTGCATAGTCAGAAAAGTCGACTCTGCCCATTCAGGTCAGCCTATTGCTTGCTTCTGGGGTGCATTTCATACCCATTCACACCTATTCAAGTCAAATTACTCACTGGGAGAGCTAAAGAGCCAACACAAATTAGTCTCCTGGAACTTCAGGCAGGGAAAATATACCTTTCTAAAAGTTATTCTTCCTTAAAATGTATTCACCATTGAATTGGATTGTAATAACTATTAAAATAGTGGTTTAATTGTTTTCCTAGCTGGTCACATTCCAGAGATACAGTGTTAGGTTTTTAATCTCTACTTTGGTTTTCTACATAGGATAACTAGGCCTCCCACACTGAAAAATTGCTTTTGGATGCTAGTCACTATAAGGACATGTTAACATTACATTTCTACATGTGCTACTTTTATATACCATATACCCTGACTTGTGGGTGACAAGGCCTGCATAGGGGAGGATTGTTATTATTTAAAAAGGAGGTTTGTACCTTTCAAAAGGGCTTATTTTGTCATGTCAAATAGCTAAATTCAGGCTAAAATTGTAGGCCTTAAGCCATGTTTGCACTGCCATGGTAGAGAGTGGCACAATAAGTGCCGCAGTCCACTAGTGCCATTTAATTTACAGGACCTGGGTACACCGTGTGCCATATACTAGGAGTTTATAGCTAAGTTAAATATGACTAATGGTTAGTAGGGGTAAAGTGCACAGAGTTCTATAGCTAGCAACAACAAATAGTGAAAGTATATGGGGGTACACCACAAAAAAGATAGTAATTTCATACAAGGACATCACATCCACCATGATAGACAATGAACTAACATATATAGACATCACTGCCAGCTAGCAGTGCTCGACATACCTTCAGAGGGACCACCGTCACAGCGGTTACTCTGAAGGTACCAAGTGTTTGATAGATGGCCACCATCGGTTTTGACAGCCACCCACCAAGCTTTTTGTTTTTGAAAAGCAAGTAACTATTGACCCCTATATCTAGTTTTTTTACCTGGGTGTAGGCATCATTATTTTAATTTTTCTGATCATCACTGACAAGTTTTCGGTGGTGGAGAGAGAACAAAAAAAGGACATTAGACAGTCACCCTTAATGGTGTGAATTGTGTGATGCTGCTATTCCGACAGCTAGCACATCATCAGCCATTTAAAGTAAGCTTTATTTAAAGAAGCACGCAGGGGCACTGGCAACAGAAACTGGTGGTCCGCCAAACTTACAATAGGGTGGGCGGAAAGAGAGTTTAGCGGACAAGGCACTCTGTCATGTTTGTGACCAAATACCATGTCTGCCAAACTCTAAATCAGGCCCTAAGTTTTCTGAATTGCTTTTTCTTGTAACATTTCCATTTTAGGCATGGTTTAAACTTAGAAGCAGACTTTCACGGTTTTCCACATGTTGATTCTTCTATTTATCTAGTCATCCATTGCCCAATTATTTGTGAAAGTATCCATACTTGTCCATATTGCATGCATTTCTTTGCCTGTTTCTGTGCACATTGTTTCTTAAATGTGTCTAAATGTAAGGACATCTGAAAGGAATAAAGTCCTTAACCCCTTGGCTGGTAAGATTTTTTCTCCCCTTTTTTTGCTATTCATGCTTACGCTGTCATAACTTTGGACCAAGAAAATAGCCAAAATATTACTACATATAGTTTTTTTTTCAAAAAGAGGAAAAATAGTGCTGCCCAATGAAGCACATATATTTTTCCTAAAAATGGCACCTAAAAAAGTCTTTCCAGTGCTTGGACTACCATTTTCCAAGCTTACAGCAACAAGCACAGCTGTATGACATTTTTTTAACCTATGTCCCTAAAACAGATGCAAAATACATGGGCGATCTCAGAAAGATAAAACAGTTTGAAAAATAGATAACATTTTTGATTCAACAAGGGGTCAATTGCGAAGTTACCTCAAGGTTTTGTCAAAGAAACAAACTGTTGAAATAAAAAAAGAAAGAAAATTAATGAGAAAAAACAGCCATTTGTCTCCAGAATTTTCAACTGTAACTTCTTGGCATGATGCCTGATTTCCAAAACCAATACACTGTTACGTCTGCTAGTCCCTTTTGGTCACAGGGATGTATAGGATTTGTTGGTTCTCCAGCAACCCAAGGTTCCCCAAGCTAACAACTCAGCTGCACCTTACTTTTTTTATTTTTTTTATTCTTTATTGAGTTTTAAACCAGACAAAGCCAGGAAAAACCACACATATGACACCGATCAGAAGCACTCCCCGGGAAACCCCCTCCCCCACCCGGGACTATCCCCCCCACCCACCCCCGGCTGGTCATTAGCGGTAGAAGGCCAGGAAAAGCGAAAGAAAGAGCAAAGAAAATATCCCTTTAAATGAGAAAAAGAAAAACACCAGCAAGCAAAGCAAATATACATGTAAATGAACCCCGGCATCCTCTTGCTGCAATCTTACATATGTCATGGTAACGATAAGCCCTAATAACACATATACATACTTCTCGCCTATCCCCATCATCATCATCCTCATCACTCAAATTGTTCGAACCATCTTAGAAGAGGGGCCCAGATTTCCCTCCCCTTAGCACTGGCTCTCGGCCCCTTTCTAGCATATACTGCAGTTTCTAGCCTAAAAACTGCCAGAAATCTACCCAGCCATTGTTGGCTTGTGGGTGGCACAGGATCAAGCCAGTGAGTAGCTAGGCACAGCCTAAATACAGTCATTGCAATAAAAAGAAAAGTCCGAACCCGACCGGCTAGTTGAGGGCAGCTCAGTCCTAGTACAATCAACTGCGGTGTCATCTCAATTCGCTGTCCTATCTGAGATTCTAACATTGCGCCCACTTCCCTCTTGATCACAACCAGATCGGGGCAGGTAGCAAACATATGCACAATGTCAGCCGCTGAAAACTTGCACCGAGGACAGGTAGAGCCCACACCCTCCCCCCATTTTGAGATCTTTTCTGGCGTTATATACAAGTTGAACCAGGTCTTAAAGCATTGCAGTTGAAGATTAGCAGCAATAAAAGAAGTCTGGGCCATAAAAAGAGCCTCTTCTGCTTCCCCCGAGCTAACAGAAAATCTCTCCTGCCAACGATCACTATGCTTAGATAGGTCATCCTTCATAGTCTCGTTGAGCCTCTTATAGATAGCGCCAAGGGTACCTGATCCTTTAAGGAGCAATTCCACTAGACCTATTCGGGCGAAGCCACAGCTGCCCCCTACTTTCCTCCCTAGGAAATCTCTCACTTGGAGATATTTAAAAAATTGTCGGTTGTCAATTTCAAAAGAATCCTTAATTGGTCAAAAGTCATCATCCCTGTCTCATCCATAATATCTCCAACCATCATAATACCCTTGTCCTGCCAGGCTTTCATATACCCATCATTGAAAATAGTTGGAAACGACTTATTACCATACAGTGGAGTATAGGCATGAATTTGGCCCATGCCTAATCTTTTTCTGACTGAAGTCCAGATTTTAAAAGCACACGTCAGCGTCTTGAATTTCACCCGTTTATAATACTTAAAATCAGTATGCTGTAACAAGCAGCCCCTAGCCTCTGACCCCAATAACAAATCATAGATTGATTGATCTGGCGTGACCTCCGGGCCCTGATCGGCTCCAACCCTTATAAGACTTCCCATTTTGAGAAGTAGAGCAGCCCAATGATATAACAGAAGATTGGGGATTGCCCAACCGCCTCTATCCTTCGGGAGCGTCATATATTTTAATGCTCTCCGGGGACGACAGTTAGCCCAAAGAAATTTTGTGAACAGATAATTCATAGATTTAAACCAGGAGTCATTAATGGCCAGCGGAATAGCCCTAAAAATATATAATATTTTCGGCAGGAAAACCATCTTGATGACATTACATCTACCGACCATCGTCAGTTTAAGATTATCTATGTGATTAAATTCTGCCTTAAACTTCGGGACCAGTGGATCCAGATTCATTTCTACAATTTTAGATACATCAGCCCCTATTTCAATCCCAAGATAAGTTGCCTTCTGCACAACCCGAGAATCATTAATCTGAAGGCCCTTGCCGACAATGACAAGGGTTTTATTAGAATTGAGTCGGTATCCCGAGATGTGCCCGAAAGCCCATGCTTCTTTTTCAATTTCGGCTAGCGCATTAAGTGGATTGGATGTCATGATAGCAAGATCGTCGGCATATGCCAGAATCTTCGTGCTCCCTCCTTTACTATGTATAGCTGAGATGTTATTATTGTTCGCCAGTCTTCGAATCAAGGATCTATATATAAAGCGAACAATAGGGGGGAGCATGGGCACCCCTGACGTGTCCCCCGGCTGATTGACACTGGCCCTGACATGTCGCCCATAAGCGCGATTCTGGCCACCGGATTCTTATACATTACTGCCACCGCCTTAATAAAGCCAATGCCCAGCCCTCTACTCTCTAGTGTTGCCCATAAAAAAAGGCCAGGAGACCCTATCAAAGGCTTTCTCCGCATCTAGCAGAATCAGCCCGATAGGGTCTCCTGTAATCCCTGCCTTGTCAAAGAGAGCTATTACTCTCTGGACGTGATCAATTGTACTCCTACCAGGGACGAACCCATGTTGGATAGATGAGACTAGGTTCTTGATCACACCTGCTAAACGATTAGCCAAAATCTTGGAATATACTTTTATGTCGCTGTTAATTAATGTTATTGGTCGATAGGACCCAAGCTCCTTGACGGATTTCCCTTTTTTTGGAAAAAACACAATATTGGCCGAACCCCATGACTCTGGTGCTCTCTGGTCAGCCTGGGCTCCAAGAAAAACCTCAACCATTAGATCCAAAAGACAGGGAGCCAGTTTCTTATAAAATTCACCCGGGATAAAATCGGTACCGACCTCCTTCCCATTGGCCAGAGAACTGATGACACTCGCAATTTCCTCAGCTGTAATAGGTACCTCTAATGCTTCCCTTTCTTCCTTGGTTAATTTCTCCCCAGTGATGTTAGCCAGATAATCATGAATTTCCTGCTTGCTCCCGATAGATTCTTCCGTGTACAACTGTCGATAGAATCGCTGGAAGGCCCCGCGAATTTCTGAAGCCTCTGAGACCGTCCCGAATTGAGGATCCTCAATTGCAAGAATTGCCCCCTGTGTCACCCGTTGTCTAGTACGAACTGCCAGCAGGTGTCCAACTCTCTCACTGCACTCGTACATTTTAGAGCGCCAGGCAGTATATTTCCCAGCTGCCTTCTTAGTAGACACTTCCAATATCTCAGATTTAGCGAGAGCTACACATGCTTGCGCCTGTCCCACATCTCCCCATTTAACACAGTTCCCACTAATTGTGTCTCGGCCTCTCCTAATTTAGTGTAAAGTTCCTGCATATGAAGTTTACTGGCCTTCTGGGACTGCCACCCAAACCTATTGGTCTCACCTCTTATCCCTGCTTTCAGGGCATCCCACACGATATCCACCCGGGTACTACCCCTATTTTCAGAGATAAATCTGGGAATCCACGCTCTCATATGCTCAATATATCCCTGATCATAGAGAAGTGCCCTGTCAAAGGTCCAACGTGGGACCTCACTCCTTGAGACTTGAAGTGAAAACTCCAAAATTAGCGGGTTATGGTCCGACATAACCCGTGGGAGTTTAAAAATCTGGCACTTAGTTGAGAGACTCTGAGAGACAAATAAATAATCGAGCCTGGCATGTGTCTGATGTGGGGCTGAAAAAAAGGTAAAACCTGGATCCTGAGGTTCTTGTGAAGCCCATACATCCATTAGACCATGAGTCTTACATACATTGTATAGAGATTTAAAGACTTTGGGCTTACGACCCCTATATAGCCTAGGCCCCAATTTAATAGCATTACCACTCAGGTTTAAATTAAAATCGCCACATAGAACTATTGGCAACAGCTGCACCTTACAATGATTTTTCATTTCTTAACCGACAATACAACTATTCATATGGTAAAAGAATGAAAAAAAGAAACCTATGTATTTCTGAAATGTAAACATGATAGTGCATTTAATAACAATGGCTATTTGTACACCTCCAAATTTGAATTTGGGATATCCATACTAACGTGATTTGGAGCACATTTTGCTAAATGTTTTCTTTCTTGCACACTGGCTGACATTTAGAAGTCACTAATGCATGATATCCAATTGATAATAATAGTTGTTCTACAATTCCCTATTTCCACATGACTCTACTTGTGTGGCTGGGCCTAACGCTGGAACACAAAATACCTCAAAACGTCACCTGGAGACATCATATTTCACCCAGCAGAATCAATGATTTTTTTCCATGTAGGTAGATGCGGATTTTGGGCCCTAGCTTGGCTGTCACCTAGGGAAATCTACCAAACCTGTACATTTCTGAAAACTAGACACCAGCAGGAGTCCAGGGTGGTGAGACTTGTGTGTCTTTCACAAGGTGTCTCACCCAGAATCCCTTACAAACCTCAAACTTTGGTCAAAAAACACACATTTTCCTCACATTTTTATCAAGGAAACATCTAAAATCTTGGGGATCCACAAATTATTTACTACCCAGTGTTATTCCAAGACTCCCGATAAAAATGGCATCTCACTTGTTTGGGTATGCCTAGTGCCCGTGACAGGAAAGGGCCTAAACGCCAACATGCACACTTCAATTTTTCCACTGAAAACTGACCATATTTTTGGCAATTTGGCTAGCTGTGGATTTTGGGTCCTAGCTCAGGCAGCATCCAGGGAAACTTATCAAATCTAGAGAATGGGAGCAGTCCAGGGTGGAATGAGCTATGTGCGTCTCAAAAGGTTTTCTTACCGACAAGCCTTGCAAACCTCAAACTTTGGTTAAAAATACACATTTTCCTCAAATTTCTTTCAGGGAAATGTCTAAAATCAATGGGAATCCACAAATTGACTACCACCCAGCATTCCCCTACATCTCTCAATTAGAATGGTGTCTCACTAGTGTGGCTGCACCTAGGCAGGAAAGGGGCCAAAAAGAGACATAGACACTTCAATTTTTTCCATTGAAAACCAACATTTCTTCTGCAATTTGGGTACCTGTGGATTGTTGGCCCTAGATCATCCGGCACCCATACATTGCTAAAAACTAGACATCTGGAGGAGTTCATGATAGCATGACTTTTGTGTCTATCATCAGGTTTTCTTACCAAGCAGGCAATGCAAACCTCACCCTGGATAAAAAACACACATTTTCCTCACATTTCTGTAGGGGAACATCTAAAATCTGCAGAGATCCACACATTACCTACCACCCAGTGCTTCCCCATATCTCCTGATAGAAATGGTGCCTCACTTGTTTGGGTAGGCCTACCACTGGCAACAGGAAAGGGTCCAAAAGGCAACATGGGCACTTACACTGTACTTACACTGAAAAACCACCCTTTTTTAGCAATGCAGTCAATAGCCTGGCAGGCATCTAGGAAAACCTACCAAAAGCAGGCATTTCTGAAAAATAAATATCCAGGGGTGTTCAAGGTGGTGTGCCTCATGTGGATGTACTCAACAATTCATTACCCACAATGCACTGCAATCGTCTAATGTTGCCTAAAATCATGCATTTTCTCTACATTTCTGTGACGTAAACATGTGGAATCTGTAGGGATCCACAAAATTCCTACCACCAAGTGTTCCCCCACTTGTCTTCAAAAAATGCTACCCCATTTGTGTGTTTTAAAATAGTGCCCGTAACAGTAATGGATCTAACCAAGGTCAAAGTGAGTCCTCACATCCTTTGCTGTGGTGTGTGTCTGCAGCCAAACAGCACTTTGCACATGTCATACTGAAGAGCTGTGGGAAGATACAGTTTTGCTTATCAATGTAATTGCTATCATTGAGATGATGACTATATCCCTCTTTATGGCTTGTTAAATCAGGGAAAGGCAATGATATTAACATAAAATAGTCCCCTGCCTTCCTTTATGATTAATATTGTTCAGGAAAGTGTAAGACATTAGGTTTTAGCTGCAAGGGATGTGAGTCTTTCACAGATAATAAGAACGCAATTGTCGTTGAACTGGGAGCCAAGTATCCCACTGACCATAGTGAAGCAGAGCAATCCAAGGAGAGGTAGTGAGGGCTAACTGCTTCAATTCCCTGTGATGCAACAACAACACTCAATAAATTAGTATCCAGTTAGTGCTTTTTCTTTAAATCGGAAAAGTACTTCTATTACACACTACTGTAAACTACATATTAAATTACGGGTAGATGGAAGCACCACCTCATACCACAGTACATCCCTAGTGGGTCCTGAACCCTATAACCTCAATACCCCCTTCCTATACTAGATGCAATATTACAATATAAGGGGGTGCCATTATAAATAAGGCAGGCCTGCTCATTTTATTAGTATGGTGCCCCATCGTTAAAAGCAGCTAACATGTTATAATGTAACATTGCAATACCATTAAAATCAATGGATTATAGTGAGAGACTTTGCTTGTTGAAATCAACCTTATTAGTAAAGCATTATAATTCAAAACATGTCTCTAGACATTCCTTTGAATTTAATTAGAGTGCCATTGCAGTCATAGGCCCAACAACAAGGGTCCCCACACTTCAGAATTCAAGAGCAAAAGCTCCAGGTCCAGGAGTGTTTCAAAATGAAGGCTAATCTCTCCAAGGGTCATGATTATAAGGCCACAGAAGTCATAGGTTCGTTTTCTAAAACTATTTCTGGGGCGGGAGATTGTTGCTGCACTCAATGCAACCCCCAAATAGTGGGCCAAGAATTTTAGAGGCGCCACCACAGACAATGTGTGAAAGTTTGTGCCCCTCTCAGGGCATTACTAGGGGTGGGCGGCAAATTCCGTTCCGCTCGCGGAACTTGCGAAATTCCGGCATTTCCGCGTTTTGCGCGGAACACGGAAATGTCAAAACTTCCGCGATCCGCGGCGGAACGGAATTCGGGTGCATGAAGCACTTACAGATTTAATTAAAGCAGGTTGCCGAGTTGAAGCTCAAATTCTGTAACGCATTAATCAGCACAAAAAATTCGTGAGCAAGGTCGAGGCTAAGCAGGAGTGCTTTCTGCCCAGATCTACCGCCAAACATTAGCTGTAATCCCTGATGGAGGTCTTTGCATCCTTGATTTTCTCGAGCGCAATCCCCGTGTAGGTCCAGTGGCCAGGAGGTTCTTTCTCCTCATCTGCTGCTCAGATCGTGCTCTGACCCTTTATAAACAAGATGCATGTGAACTCGCATGGATGCCCCGCCCGTTTTGCCCCGCATACACTAGTGGTATGCAACGTCTTCCCGCCCTTTCCCCACTATGATGGACAGCTTACTCAAAGGACCCCGGCGAAGTTAAAAATTCACAAGTTTAAAGATAGATAATGCGTTTTACTGAAAGCAGTTTCGTTCCCTTCTGATAAAACATATCTGCACAGCTAATGTTTCAGTTCTTCATCCACGCTCCAAATTTGAATGAAAACCTTCCATGTTCACAATTCGAGTACATGGTTTGCTGGTATAGTTAACACAAGTCGCAATTCCATTAAATAAATGGTTTGGATTTATACTTTTTTCACTTAATCAGAAAACCCTCCACTCTGAGAACACTAAAATATTCTTTAATATTGTGACTTGAGGAAACGCATGCTGTGTTTCAACCTATGAACAAAGGAGCAAAGCAATTACAGAGTTAAATAGAGTCCATGAAGACCCAATAAAGCAAAATCCATAAAAATGTGTGAAAATTCTTCAGGGGCCTTCCATTGTTTAATTTAAGCCTGAAACGTGATTCCGGCGCGGTGGCAAAGTTACAGACACACGAGGTCACTGGAGACAGTTCTTCTGGTCCTTTACGCAGCCGCAGTGTAGGAAAGGCACTATACATTTACCCAACGAGGTAGCACTTACTGATTAGCCAGTAGAAAGTACTCCAGTTGAGTAGAGGTAGTGCACAAAATGGGGGCATCTTCGTGGATAAATATGCAGGGCAGGATTCATTCTGGCACGATGCTACGATGCTCCTGTCACAAAAATTAAACCTCACCAGGAAGCACTTACAGATATAAACGGGCGCAGCAAAATCTCCGCGAGCACGCGAAATTCTGCGTGCTCGCGGAGATTTCTTGCCGTTTCGCAGAATTTTGCAGAACGCAACTCCGCAAATTCCGCCCACACCTAGGCATTACGCGGTGCTCCTTTGCCAGATTTATGAATATTTTATTAGCGACTCCAATCCTTTTTTCTGTTTTAGGTGACAGAGTCCCACCTGGGGCACCCACAAGAAGCAAGGGTCGCTGGAAACTATGGGGAGAGACCCAAGCCCCCACCATCTCCCCGTGCACAGCACTTGGGCTGGGTGGAACTCAGAGAGTTTCACTCCATGGATCTCAGTGAAGTTACATTAAAACTCTGCATGATTCTCTGGAGTTCTGCCCAACAGGTGGAAAATGTTCATGTTGTGCAGCTTGCACTGCAATTTAGTGCCAGTAGCACAAGCATTGCTGAAACATCAGCGTCAACAGCACTGTGACGTGAGCAAGAGCGTCTGACCATCCAAGTTGATTTTGTAGCCACTCAAGTAGTGGCAAATCTACTTGAGAAGCAGTCCTTGACCGTGACTGCCTGTGACAGTCCACGTTAGGAAATGACACTAAGGGACACCAGATCTCGCTCGCATTGTGGAGCCTCACAGGAAAAAATTCCACCATACGGCAATTGGCGGAATTGGGTTAGAACGTTGCCGTACAAGAGAATTCCACCAATCTGCAGGTGAAATGAAATATTCCAGCCCATCCCTACATGACAGCACCCTTCCCCTGGTGCTGCGCAGGAGTCGGCAACACTTTTCAAGTCACTGGGTGGGAGCAGTCTCTTTTCTCAACTATGGCCTGTGGATTTGTGGGCAGAAAGCCAAGAGGGCGCTGCGCCACAACTTAGCAGACACACGCTTGAGGGGGGCAACAACGAGCTCAACATGGTGTGTGTTTGTCCTTATGGAATGAGTTTCCAAGTACCTAACTTAAATGAGCTAGCCCCTATTCATATTGGGGGCTGAGGTGTCTGCCTGCATACCTACTCCCCATGGAAAATAAATCTATATCGATATCCTGACCTCCAGGACCTAGCCCACCCCGGGGTTATTGGAAGAATTAGCAGCTACATACTTCATTCTCACTAATTTCTACAGGGGATCAGACTTCACAGGCCCATTTCTCAAGCCCTGGTCATGCCGATATTCATGATCCTAGGCTCATTTTGTTCCTGGTGGCCAATGGGCATTTTTTGTAGGGAGCTGTAATTTCTGGGACCCTGTACCAGACCTGCCCTCGGCCTGGGCTCCTGGTGCTCTTTCTTCCACAACCTCTTCACAGCCAGCCAGTAAAACACCCTCCCTGCCCCACTTCCATGTCCCAGAGCCTCTTAGCTTCTTGAAGGGAATTTGTGTGTCAGCGGAGCCAATGGCAAGTCCACAGATGGTCTAGGGAACCATCCAGGGTCCTCAGTAGGTTCATTCCCCTAACTATTTCAGAGGGGCATAAGGTAGCCAACACCACTGGCTCTAGAGAGATCCATCCTAGTCCTGGAGGTCAGCTGGAATCAAAGTACCAAAGTCTATACTTGCAGGGTATCAGGTGGTTTCTCCTTTTGGCTGGGCATCCCTTAGCCATTGTCGCTCCCAAGTCCAGTCTTTGCTTATTTGTCTCTCACTTGCAAAGGGGCTTTCATTAGCCCTGTGTGAAATTTAAGTTATGCTGGTGTGACTTTTAAAAAAAAAATTTTTTTTATTGAGAACGGAAAATAATCGACATAGTGGCAAATCAATTCAAGCATATACAATCAGATAATTTAACCGAGGAAACCATTCTTTAAGAAGCAAATTTCAACAAGGAATTTGATAGAGTCGAGAAAAATACACAGTTAATTGATAATGAATAGAGTCGATCAAATATAAAACATCATTCTCAAAATTCCACTTTCTCTTTAAAAAAACTCCCTTCAAATCTTTTACATTATTTTAATTAATAATATCAATTTTCTAAACCAACCCAATCATAATAAAAAACATTCTGATATAAAGTACATATAAGTCTAGCAGCAATAAATACCTCCAATCACCTTGAGTACCTTATTCAAAACCTTCGTAAATAAAACCAAGAAAAAATCGAATATTACCTAAAGTGCATTGTGCAGTATAGAATTAGGAAAGATTAGGAAAGAAATTTTTCCAAATACCCCTAAATTTCACTATAGCTCCTACACGTTTGGCATAGGCCTCCTCAAATCTGCAGGTCCGAACCATTTTATTGAACCAATGCTCAGTACTAGATTGTTTATTGGTTCTCCAGTTTTGGAGAACCAGTGACCTGGCAACAGCAATGGAAATTAATATAAAATACTGCTGGTTTTTGGTTAAACTTTTTATCTCACCTGAGGAACCAAATAACATCAGCATGACTGATGGCTCAATTCTTACAGATAAAGTCAGAGAAATCTAAGCAAAAACCCCTTGCCAGAACTGTCGTAGATTGTTACATTCATAAAATATATGTACCCAACCACCCTCGCCCTGTTTGTTACATCTAAAACATTGATTAGAACACGTTTGAAACATAGTGGACAATCTCTGAGGTGTATAATACAGCAACCATCTTGACAGAAAATTCATCCTCTTAAAATTAGCCCCTCTGAGTGCTTTACTTGCTAACTCACTGAGCTGCTGCCATTCTTTAACATTAAACCTGCAGCCTGTTGCAGAATAAATTCTTTAAAGCTCTTTCATCATAATTTCATCAGAGTGGGCCTTTTGGTGGAGTAGGCGATACCAACATTTATTTTGTTTAGCAATTTGACATGCGATTTCGCCCATCGTTGAATAATTAATTTTAAGAAAATTGGCTAGCTGTAAAAAACTCAGAGAAAGGGCAGTGGTCATCATGATGGTTCGCATTTGGACCATTTCCCAGGTAATTAATGTTTCATAATTATAAAAATCCCCGAGCTGTACAAAACCTAATTCTTGCCAGGCCCAAAGGAGCCCTCTAGACAATATCAGGCCACCAACTTCAGTATCCTGTATAGGGGTATATGCATGAAAGACCGGAATGCCTCGTAATTTAAAACATAGCTGTATTCTTTCGACAAGACTCAATATTACCTTATATCTTGATTTCTTAGGGAGTTTCGCCTGACGTAGAAAAACAGGGAGTCTTATAGCACTCTCCTTCAACATTTTTATTAACAAAAAATTGTCATGAACTGATTTTTCCTCACCTAATTGGGAGAGTAGTTTGGCTAAAGAAGCCTTATAGTATGTTAAAAAATGTGGAAGTGCCAATCCTCCTGATGCAACATCCAGTTGTAATGTTGCCATTTTGACCCGAGGGTGTTTATTATTCCAGACAAACTTCCTAATTATTTGATCTAGCTCCTTAAAATAATGCTTCGGAACTTTTAAAGGAAGATTAATAAAAAGAAACAAAAACAATGGGAGTACCGACATTTTAACCATCGATATCCTCTCTATTAAAGATAATTGAAGCAACGACCACTTATCTAATAATTTTTTCACTTTCGTGAGCATTCCATTATAGTTCAAGGAAAATAATTGTCCAAAATCACTTGTAACTTGTATCCCCAAGTATCTAACTGGATGCAATGGTTTTGACTGAATGGAAGATGGAATATCTGAGGGAATCACATTGAACGTTAAAATTTCCGTTTTCGCTTGATTAACCTTATATCCACCCACCTGTGTGAACCTCTGAATTTCATTTAAAGCATTCTGTATATTGGTTGCCCCTGCTTTCAGATATAAAATAATGTTGTCTGCATAGAGCTTAATTTTTGCCATCCCCTCTATGGGAGGCAATATCATGACGCTTTCCCGGACTCTGACCGCTAGAGGCTCGATAAACAATGAAAACAAAAGAGGGGATAATGGACACCCCTGACGTGTGCCACGCTTAATGTTAATTTTACCGGCCTCTAAACCATTAATAATGATTTTAGCTTCTGCATGGGAATATATTTCTTTTAGCATTTGTAAAAATTGCGACGGAAAACCAAACTTTTCCAAAATAAAAAATAAAGCCCTCCAATCTACCAAATCAAATGCCTTCTCGGCATCCATCATCATAATTACGGCATTAGATTTATTAATAGAAAAATAATCAATGGCTTGAGCTAAAAAATATGTATTAGATGCCATCGAACGCCCTGGAATAAAACCATTTTGGTGCTGTGAACCAATTGTTCTGCACATGGGGCTATCCTTCTTGCCCAGATTTTCATGAGCAATTTATAATCTGTATTTAACAGACTAATAGGACGGTAAGAACTGGGGTCACAAGGATCTTTATCTTTTTTTTAAAAAATGACTAACACTGATTCCTTAAAGCTTTTGGGAATATCTATACCTTCTTTAATTTGATTAAATAGTTTTACTAGAAAAGGTAATAATTCTTCTTGAAATGCCTTATATATTTCCACGGGAAGCCCATCCACCCCACTGGCCTTAGTGTTAGGCATACTTTTTAATACAGATTGAATTTCTAGAATCCCTATCTGACCATTTAATATTTCCAGAAGCTGCTGTGACAATAATGGTAGCTCTAATGCTTCAAAATAATTCAATAATTCCTCCTGAACTATCACTTATGTTTCTCCATAAATTTGATTAAAATATTCTAGAAAAACCTCCGCAATGGCTGACTTATCATCTTCTAATATACCTGTTGTCAAATTTATAATTTTGTCAATTACTTGTGCAGCTTTTTGACATTTCGTAGACCACGGCAAGAATCTGCCAATCTGTTGGCTTTCCTCGTATACTTTTTGTTGATAGGCCTTGCTACCTGCTATTTCCTCTAATAGAAAAAAATCCTTCAGATTGTCTATAACTCTCGCTAATTCTTGCGGTTGTTCTTTTCTTATAGCTTCGGGAGTATCCGTTAAAGTTACATTCGATCTGGCCTCTTCAACGGCAATCTGTAGTTCCGAAATCTTTGGTTTCCTTTGATTACTAAGCTTTGCCTTATATGATATAATTTGACCTCTGAGGGTAGTTTTAAAAGCCTCCCAAACCATAAACAGAGGGGCGGAGTCTATATTAAGCCGAAAAAACTCCATAATAAACCCTCTGGTCTCTGTCATCCACGTGATTTCTTGTAATAAAGATTTATCAAATTGCCATCTAGCCCGCTTTTTTATAGATATTTGTTACCTCAACGTAAAAGAAACTAAAGAATGATCTGAAAAAGAATTAGCGAATATCTCTGCCGGACCATTGGCAACCGATTTATCTACTAAAAATAATCAAGTCGGGAAGCTGACCTATATCTTGCCGAATAGCAGGTGAATTGTAAAAGACTGGGATGTCCCTGTCTCCAGGGATATGTTAATGATTAATCTTTTAGGAGACTACTCATTAATTTTGCCGTTTTAGGCTTAAGTTGGCGCTTTGTCTTATTAGATGTATCTAATGCCAGATTCTGGATAAAATTAAAATCGTCGCCCAAAATTAATATCCCTTCCATTTGTGCCACTAATTGATATATTTGACCTAGTGCTACTGTATCATCCTCAATAGGACCATAGTAATTAACCAAATCCAAGACTGTCCCCTCTAACATAACTTTCACCCAGAGCCATCTGCCTTTCACATCTCGTCGAACCTCTTTGACCTGCCAGTCATAAGTATTAGATAACAAAATACCTACTCCTCGAACAGCTAAATTGGCGGATGAAAAATATGCCTGCTGATACATTTTTGGTAATGTTATCTTTGGGGTTTTAGTCCTAAAATGTGTCTCTTGTAAAAATATA
Organism: Calotriton arnoldi; assembly: GCA_963921515.1. NCBI lineage: Eukaryota > Metazoa > Chordata > Amphibia > Caudata > Salamandridae > Calotriton > Calotriton arnoldi. The sequence goes on from CAWUFW010006167.1 coordinate 971,816, forward strand.
ATCCCAGGCGAGAGGGCACTTATCCAATTTAAAATAGTTCCACATTTACGCGGATTAAGTGACAATTTTTATATTTTGCATTTCTGACCCCCTTTCATTTGACTTCTTCCAACTCTCCCAAATACTTGAAGCTTACCATTCCCAGAATTAGCCCTAGTAATCCCTCTCTGAGATCTCCTCTTCCCAAATGAAATGATTCTTACAGCTTTATATTTTCGCTGTTCCTTTTTTACTATACCTACCCCACCCTAATTCCCACCCCAGCAACCCAACCCCAGAATGTGGACATCCCCTTGAGTCCCGCGAGCCACATCTCCCCCCCACTACACTAAAGGGGTGCCTTGTTCCTGCACCCTGGGTGATCTGCCCCTCCCCCATAACCACTACAAGAATAGAAAAAGACAAAAAACAAGCAAACAAACCCCCCTTTCAATCAGTAACCAATCAAAAATTATCAAAAATAACACCAATTCATTTTACAATGGAAATCTCTCTCAGTAAATCCTGAGCCTCCTCTATTCGTGAAAACATGTGGAATTTCCCCTTAGCCAGCACTCTTAACTTAGATTGTTGCGCAATCGATGCCTGAGCCCCCTGAGCTTTAAACAAATACAGTAACTTCACGAACTCCTTACGCCTGCGGGCCGCAACAGCAGACATATCAGGGAAGATTCGACATTTAGTCCCCTCGTTGATGGAAAATTGCCTCTGCTGAATCGCTTTTGACAAAATATTCTCCTTAACTCTGTAATCAGCAAAGTTAATAAGAATTGTACGAGGGAACTTAGAGTTAGGAATGGAATGAGCCGGAACTTGATGTGCCCTTGTTAATGTTAGGTCTCCGGTGAGATCTGGGAGCACTTTCTGCTTGACAAAAGTTTCAACCCATAAAAGAGTATTGCTTCCCTCCGACCCCTCGGGCACTCCAACAATCCGCAGATTAGATCGACGCGAGTGGTTTTCCAATTCCTCAAGCTTGTTCTCAAGTATAGCTTTATCTGAGGCTGCCGAATTAATTTTCTGAATCATAGAACTCATTTGATCCTCTACCTGAACTATCCTCTGTTCAGCTTGCTGAAACCTCACAGGAACACTCGCAAATGATTCTTCAATTTTTTCCAAACGAAGATGTAGAGCAGCTAACTCACTTTCCTGATACTTTTTCATTGCCCTAATCTCATCCAATATGAGATTAAGTAGAGTCTTTATTTCGAGCTGGTGTGTATTAGCTTTACTAGATAGATATTCCAAATCATCTTTTGAGACTTCTTTCTCCAAATCGGCTACTTGACGCATCTTCTCCTTTAATAGCTGTGATGTTTCTTGGAGCTGAGACCGGTTTGCTGTTTGTTGGTCTAAAGTTTCAACAGAAGACACTTGCTCAAGGGGCGTGGGCTGGTCGGATGAGGCCAGTAAGCTTCCAACTCCTTGCCGCTGACCTTCTTCAACTAGCTGAGCAGGTACTGGATGAAAAGGTGCTGGGTGAGCCGAGGCTGGATTTATAGTCTGAAAAGATGGAGAGACATGTAATATTTCCAGGGATTTATTACAATATCCTTTTCAGGTGACATTGGCAGTGCTGTATTTAAATGTGATGAGTCTTGATCCGGTGTAAGCTGAATGCTCTGTTTCATAAATAACGGATAATCTTTACAGCTTTTTTGCTCCGCGTTCTTTCCACTCCCTGGCGTTGACTCACTGGACTCACCGTACTGTCCCTTTCCTCCATCTTTGGGTCCTTCCATTACAAAAGCAGGGCCCTCTCCCCTTTGTTGTAGCTCGGACTGCATCTCAGGGATATCTTCTGTGGAGCTCTCAAAGCTTGAATTCATAACTGAGACGTTCACTGCGATGGGGGCTTTAGCGGAAGATGCCCCACTTTTCGCTTGCATCATTCGCTTTTTTGCTTTCAGCCCCGTTGTAGAATACACTTTAGCTACTACATTGGTTTGTTTCAAATGTCTCCCCATTATACTCCAAGCAGGTAGTCAGATTAAACCACTGCCACTTTGGTTTAAGCAATCCTGTTATCCGTTATCCGTTATCTAATTATTTTTGGCGTTCACTGATAGCTCCTTTCTTCTCCTTTTACCCTCCGACAGACTGCTGCCTTAGCCTCCTCACTCCTCCTGACTGCTCGGCTGAAATTGAAAGTCCGATTTTCCCTGGTTACTTTGTTTCAATTAGTTCCAATCAATTACCTGTTGTTTACGAACAGCCTCTGCACTCTACACTTTGCCGTTTTTGTTGTTGTTTTTTTTTTATCCTCATATGTATTATAAAACCGGCTCGTGTATCTTACTTTTACAGGCAGCCCAGCAGCCCCTGCACCCCCTGCATTACCGGAGCACCTTCGTTTACCTTCGTTTAGTCTGAGGACCCAGTTCGTCAGTTTACTTTTACAGCAAGCCTCTGCATTAACGGAACATTTCGTTTACTTCTGGGGACCCAGTTCATCAGCTTTGTTCAACGGGGATTTCCGCCACACTTTGAGGCAAAAAAACTGCTTCTTCCGTGTTTTCTCTCAGCAGCGCTCGGCGTTCACCATACACATCACCATTACACTTCAGTCCAGACTCGGCTGAGCAGCTTCCTTCACGGAGGGCGGGGCATCGATCACCTGCGGCTATTCGGAGGCGGGAGTCTCCGTAGCCATTCCTGATAAAATATGTTGGTGTAACTTTAGCGAATTTTATGTTACGCTTGTTATGTGAAATTCACAAAATGATGCCATTATGCACTTGCCACAATAATGCACCATTCTCTGTAAAGATTTTGCACAAATTACATCATTTTTGGTAAAACAAATTCACAGCAACAACACATCCCACGTGGCTGTTGCTTTGGAACTCTTTTAAATGCACCATTGCACTAGAAACTGACATAAGGATATATTTTGTGCTAAAATATAGTGCAAAGTGATGGATATGTTTTTTGTGTAATTACACCTAGATATGAGGAATTGCAAAAGGACATTATGTGAATTTTGCACACACCTAGTTTTTCAAAAATGGTGGAAAGTTTTAGATACCAGGCACTCCTTTCCAATCCTAAAGTGCTTCATCATCAATCCACCCCTTTGTCAACAGTCCTGAACAGCACTCTGGAACAATCCAATATGGTGACTTCAAGTTGTCCATGGAAAGAGCTTCATTCAGGGCCTTATTCTCTCCCTTAAAGAACAAAGCTTTGTGATCGATTCCCACCGAAAATTGAAAGCCGGGCCCTTCCTGTGTTGGTTCCAATGGTCTGGCTCTCCTTTGTTCCTATGGGCACTGGGTCTGGGCTGTCCATGCCCAGGTGCAATGTGACAAGCTAATTGTCAGATATAGGAATACTCCCCACAATTTCAGGGGAACTGGGTCAAGCACAGTTTTTTTTCTACTGTGTGGGGAGGCCTTTGATCAGAGCAGAGCAATTAACCTGGCCCAGTAGAGGGAATAAAGGCCTGGAATCTGATTATGAGTTGAGCTACTGAAATTATGTAAATTCTGAAAGTGCCAAATAGGTGTAGATAGAATGTTAGGAACTGTAAATCTACACACAGGATGCTTGTTTGAACCCAGATTGGTACCTTGCTTGACCCTATAGACCAAAGAGGAGAGAAGCAAAATTTTAGTGCAGATTTCGCTTGTAATGTGTGTAAACACCACAGACCTTCATCAAGCACTACAGGCTGACACTATGAATGTCCACCCACATTACAAGGCCTACCCCAGGTCAGGACAAATATTTGAAAAGTCCCTTCTGCAACAGGCTACCTCTGCACAGATACTGGACTGTACAAAACAGTAGACTCACACGTGTGCACACATGTTCACATATAACCAGTCCAAACCCTCTTCCCTAGCTACTCAGTAGTGACCTTATCTTAAAACGTGGACACTGGCGGTTAGCACTCTGTCCAATTACTTTACATTTCCTATCACTGGGTTCAAATCTCCATTTCCCCACTTGATCAAATTGTATGATCCTACATAAATCACATTCATTCACCTTGCCTCATTTATTTTAAACTAGAGTCAAATCTGATAACCACCTTAAAGAAAATTAGTTCAGGACATGTGCTATTTAAAAACCTTTCTTGTGTATAGTTTATTAGGCAATAATACTGCTACACTTACAGCAGTAGTGGCCATATTTGCAGTGCACAAGGCAAGCTGGTCTCTTTTGGTCTCTTTTAGTTCACTCATGACAGCATTGTCAGGGCACTGGACGTGGAGAAAAGTTAATATTTAAACATTATTACTTTGAACAAATGTTAATACAGTAATATAATCTAATGTACTAAAGTGAAACATAGACATTCAAGGAGTAACCTATTTTTAATCTTCTAAGAGCCCTTATCATATTTTTACAAGATGTTTGGTGTGCCACTTTCATGCTGAATTTTTTTATGGCTCTTGCTTTGGTTTTTAGAGCCAAGCCTGGCATTTGGCTCTACTCGGTCTACGCTCCCTGAATATAGAGGCTTGCTAACCTGTAGAGCTTCTTTTTCCACAGCAGACATACTCAGCGTTGCAGCATGTACCTTGCTAGTTCCAGGACACACACTTCATTGCACCAGAAAGACTCAACGTACAGTTCCTTTCTCAGATTATCTTGCCTGGTCTCTTGATGCAGTGCCTGATGACATTATCTGCAGCATAAACTGTGGGTCCAGACTGCCAGCTTCCCACCCCAGGGGTCAAAGTTCCCCACAGATGGAGATATTCTGCTGGGTGTCATCTTCTCTTTCCACAACACTGTTGACTTTCATCACCTCACCTTTACCGCGCATTCTGCACCTGATTCTGCACCAGATACCTGTCTGAAGTAACAATGTCTTCGATTGATAGTGAAATGCTGCAGGCAAGCCACTTCTTGAACATCTTGTTTATGTTATCACAAGGTCCATGGGTGTGAAACTAGTGCATTCTCTGCAGGAATGTTTATTTATTTGACTTCATGAAAACAGATGTTACACAACTCAATGTTTCTCATTTATCCACCTTGGGCAAATGAAAGGCAGAGTGGGCCATCCAGATTTGAACCTGTAACCAAGGGGTTTAGTGCAGATCCCTATAGTAGTCTCATTAATCCACTAAGCCATCAGACTTACCCAGTGGGGTTAGGATAGCACGTTCTTGCAAGGGATTTCTTGACGCATAGAAGCAGGGAGACCTACAGAGAATCACAGTAGTCATTTCGGGAAAGAATAACCGCTTGAACCAAACCATGATTTGATGAGCTGGGAGTGGAACGGAAGGCGTTATTTTATGAAACAGATGTAGATGGTGAAAACAAGAAAAACAAGTTTTTTGCAATCTGAAGAGGAAGAGACAACAATTGATTTATTTAAAAATATAAGTTTCTGGATCATGGGACTGGTAAGGGGGCAAAAGCAAGCCTAGGGGGCCACCGGTCAACATCATGATGAAATTGTCTTTGCCAAAAAGAATCTCAGTTTTATCAGCAATGATTTCCAATGAGTTCTTACACATTCACCCTGTCACCTCAGGGTGACAGGATACTAACCTGGTGTGGAAGGCACTGAGGGGAATCAAGGCAGGAAAGGATGTGAGAGTCATGAAAGAGAAACTGTAGGATGGATAAGTCTGGCCAGTGGAATGATATGCAGGATAAACAGTCTTGGTCTGGTCTGAGCGAAGAACCATGAGGAACACCATGCGTAAGAGTGATGAAAGAAGTCTTCTAAGATGAGAGATGGATAGCTTGCGATTGGTTGTTCAAATAAGACACAATCCAAGAGACAGCTTTATCAGTAACACCTATTTTAAAAAGCATGAACAAGAATATTTGATGCAAGACCGTGGGAGAAAGCAGCCAACAATCAGCGAAGTGGGGACGCCATGATCCATCATAAGCAGGAGTTCATCCAGAATAGAAACCAGGACTGATTCAGTGCTATGAAGTGAACAAAAACCACACTGGTGAGAATCAAGTATCAAACTACCAAAAAAAAGAGATAATTGCCAATTGTTTTCTTCTCAATGATGTCAATAGGCAGAGGAAGAATGGATATGGGACTGAAACTGATTAGTGCAGTAGGATGACCCAGTCATTTTATTAACATTGGGACATGAAGGGCTTGTTTCTAGACTAAAGGAATAGTGGCGCTGGAGAGAGAGACAGGGCATCATTTACCATTTTTGGATGCACAACAGTGCAGCAAGCCTTCCTGCTGTGCTCCTGTGTGTCAAAAGAAAAGGAATTTGCTGCATCTACAAGATACAGTGCATTCATGTCCTTTTTTCCTGTGTTGGCGCACAATTGGCTGCCATGCGCCAATGCAGACAGACTTGCGCCATGGTGCAAGGGTGTCCACGTTGTTTGAGTGATTGTTTTTGTGCAGGAAGGTGTCCTTCCTGCACAAAAACAATCACAAGAAGTGCTTTCATCTTTCTATGTGTGGTGCAGAATGCAGCATGCATAGAAATAAGAAAAACAAGGAGAAATAAAACGATTTCTCCTCTTTGCGCCTGCCTTACGCCTTCCCTGGGGAGGTTTAGGAATCTGATGCATTCCCAGGTTTACGAAAGCTTGAAAATTTGGGAATTCATCAGGTTCCATGAGTGTTGCGTGGGAGCACCCACATTAACACCCATGGAACGCCCTTTTCACGAATAGTACTGTGCGAAAGGGGACCATATTTACAAGGCCATTGGAAGACTCACAGAGTGGATTTGTGTGGCCTTGTAAATATGAGCCAGCACACTGCACCACCGGAGCATCAAAAAAAGTGATGCTCCGATGGCGCAAAGGGCCTCGTAAATGAGGCTCAGAGTACAGATCTCCAGGAGCACTCCTTAATACCAGAGAAATTATGGGGAAAAGCCTCCAGAGAAAGCGGTGCAAAAGAAGACAGAATTGGGAGATGCAAGGCAATAGAAACTGAAAATGACAATGATTTCAGAGCGAAAGTCAGGTGAGGATAAATATTTTCATTTTGTCATATAAAACTGGAACCAACCATTACAAATGGACAATGAGGGGACTATCAATTTTTACAGCACAGAGGATCTGCGAAAGAAGTAACAATTGTGAAAATGTCCTTAGAATTCATAGACACATGCGTGGCAGTGTTAACATACAAACCAGAGTGTGTTGAATGTCTTGAAAAGCAATGCGGCTGTACCAAAATGTAAGCTCCCTGAATCCCTAAAATACTAAGGAAACGAGGGCAGATGCAGAAGGAAACTGATGGTTTTAAAAGTTTAAAAGGCATTCCGAAGTCAAGAGCATTTATAAGCAGGATTTAAACCGGGAAACCACAACTTCGATCAAACCACAACTTCGATCAAAATTTCAAGCGAGGGGCAGTGATTCTGAAGAATAGTGGCAACATCAGATTCTTTTAATTGAAACCTGGGAGGCCTAACTGAGTGACACTTTGGAACCATGTTGCAATGCCCAGAGGAGTGCAGAATTCAATAAAAAATATAGCACATTGGTATGACCAAACCAATGGACTGGAATGGAGAAAGGAAACCTGATTAGGTGGGGCTAAATCACTTCAAGAGCGTGACCCTCTACATTGATGAGGCCAGTTACCAATTGAGAGGCTGGAGGCAGTGCAAGACTAGAGAAAACTGACTTAATCAGAGACATAACCGAGACCACAACCAAACTGCCCAAAAATAAGAGAAGAAGAATGCCCTAAAAGAAGAGGAAATAAATGGTCAAAGAAAACAGAAATTAAATGAGATGCAGGGCCAGGCTGCAATATAATGTCCAAAAATGTCAGTTTGCGGAAAAGGGTCTAGGTGAACAAGAGAGACTGCTAGTGATTGTTTATCGATAACCAGTGCTGGAGTGGAAATCAGTTTAAATACAAACTTGGTTTACCATCATCCAGGCTAAATTCCCGCTGTCACTAGGTCGGTGGGCCTTTGCCATTGATTCAGAGAAGATCAGGAGCTGCACACCACAATAATTAAAATCACAATATTTCTAATCTATTTCCAGTTAATAATGAGAGTTGGAATGAGTTAAAGGGTTTTATTATTCAGAAATTTAGTAAGTCATCTTTATTTCATCACAAGTTAATCCATCACTATTAGTCTATAAAAGGTTATTAGAATTCAATAATGAGTATGCAAAGATCACAATAAATTGCATTAGACTCATTCCATAAAGGAAAGGAATCCATATTCTAGGAATTGGGAGAGAATGTGTCAGTCAGAGCCCATAATGGATTATAGTCAGAGAGTGAGAAAATGAGCATAACGCTGTGGCATATAAAAACAGTTCAAATAAATCAAAAATAAATCAAAACCAAACTTCCCTTAAAGAAAGGTTCAAGAAACTCAGGAGAGTCTCAGAGAAACGTGGAATAAGGCAGGGTAGAAAGGGTCTGGACAAATGTGTTACTCTACTCTAGGAGAACGCACTATTATAAACAGTCAAAAATAATTTAGCAGTCTTCCTGTTGAATCTTCTACTCCTCTTGTCAAATCAGCTTTCAATGCTATCATGGTAACACATTCACTCCCCATCTTCTCACAGGAATACCATAGTCCACAGACAGTAATCTCTAAGTTTGCTACTATGTTGTATAATTTTTAAATTCATGTGGGTTAGTTGTTCATTCAAGACTGCTTTCCCATGTTTAAACTACATCTCTAACTTTCTAAATATCAAGTCATTCAAATTGCTAACAATGGTCTGTGTAGAAATCGAAGCATCTGTATTAACATAAAGAAAACATTAAGTATTAATCCATCAATGGAAGCACAAGTAAGTTAAAAAGGTGAAGTTATCTTTATTAGTTCATTAAACAATAATTTGAACCCTGTGTTAACAGTCGTCTTTGTATAAGTAGAAACATTTTTCAGAAATTAAATGAAAACGTTTATGCACCGTTACCGAGGAGAGAGGGGCAAGGCTACAAGCCCAAGTGCCACTTGCACCAGCACCACACCACCCCAGGAGTCGGGCGCCAGCAGGCGCGTATTTTACCCACTTTGAGCCCCCGCTGAGTGGGAGCCCATCAATGAGGAGAGAGGGGCAGGACTACAAGCCCCAGTGCTACTTGCACCAGCGCCGCACCACACCAGCAGTCGGCTACCAGGAAGAGTGTATTTTACCCGCTTCAGGCCCCCACTGCGCGGGATGCGCCCAGACTCGTGCCCGGGCGAAGACCCGGCCAAGAGCGAGCCTGTCTGATCCCGTCAGAGCCCGATAGAGGCTGGGCTGGGCCACCTACTAACACTGGCTATTTGAATCACAAGGTACTGTTAATTTAAACTTATTTACTCAAAACCCGCACACTGCCTCCTGGGAGGCTGCCAAGATTAGCAAAGTATACCACATTCAAGACTGACCAACCGGTCCAGTGGCTGATTGTTAAGGTCTCCATTTGTGGCAGCTTTCCCCCTTGTGTAATGGCCAAAAGGAAGGCGGTGGAGGGTGGTGGCGGGCCAGGCTTAGTGAAACCCAAGAAAGCTAAGAAACTGTCTAGGCATCCAAGGAGTAATTGCGTCCTGGATCGCATAGACAGTCTTTTGGTTGAATGTGAGGGTATTTCAGGTGCACCCGGGGTGGAGGTGGGCTCTATCAACTCTAATAGTCCCTCTAATTCCACACATTATGGGACAACCCAAACTATCCCTAAAATGTTCTCGAAACCAAAGAATATAAAGGACCCTATACCTACAACAAAATGGCTAAGAACGTACTTAGAAGCTGCAGTGACAATTCACTCAGAAACACACTTTGATTCACATCCCAATGGCATTGCTGATTCGTCTATTGTATGCAGCAATCGTTTTGCACTGAGAACTCTCTGCCCACACAAGTCAATAACATTGCAACTCCCTCTCCAAGCGTCCTTGATTGTGTTCATGAATTAAAAGCAGAGGTAACCGCTTTGAAATCCACGATAAATGATCTTATGGGGACAATGAGAGAATTCATGGCCCTAAATAAATCAACATCTTTTCGTCCAAAGGCACAGACCAACCTGTCTAACCAACCTGTTAGTAGGACAAATTACAAACACATGGCAGTTTGCTCGACATTTTAAAGACAAACACAACAGTAATAGGGACCTTCTAACTTTCTTTGCTTTAGATCATGTCCCGTTAAATCCAAGAGGTGGAGATAGGGTTACCAGTCTAAGGAGACTGGAATCCAGGTATATAATCGATCTCCAAACGAAGGTACCTGAAGGTCTGAACTGTAATGAGGAAATTTCAGTACATTTAGGAGATTAGTTGGATACTCTCATGGCTATGGGAGAGCTGTATTGAAGAAACTGTTTCGTGCTTGATTATGAAATTTATAAATGTGTGATACATTTGAGATGGAATTGTGTAAAGTGATTATATATGTTTTGTAGGGGGTTTGCATTGGGTAAGGAATAGATTATGGTTTAAGTTGCTAGGATCTGTTGCATGTCTCACACGACAATCTCGAGGTCCAAACAGGGCAATATTTGATGGTATACAAACTGTCTTCCTCTTCATTAAACCATGAGGCTGCAGCGGAGGGAAAAGGCACGTTATTGCTCCCGCACTGGAATGAGTTCAAAGAGAACTTTGAAGTATGCCTATTCCAAGAGAGTTGGAGTACAACTCCAGCTTATGAGACAGACTTTGCTAGTTTCTGTGGACCAGCAATTAAAAATAAAATGGGTCTTCCTGCGGGGGGATTACTAATATGGGTCAAGCTAGGCCTCTGTAGTAACATATCACTACTACACGTGAATAACCCAGATATTATGGGAACTGGCCTCAAGGGTTGCATGGCTAATATTATTGACATCTATAATGTTTTTGTGAGAGGTACGTGAGGGGGCAGACCCTCAGCGACCATTATATCACTGGAGGAGCTTTTGAGCAAGAGAAATTCTTTCCCTTCCCTAATAATAGCAGGGGACTTTACCACAACCATTGAACTGCTAGATAGGGACGAGATGCCAGAAGCTTTAGACGAAGAGAAGAAGTGGATGGTCCCTCCCCTGGACCTCAAACCAGTTAAAAGGTGGACTCAAATAGTGTTACAAGTTAAATCTATGGCTCTCGAGTTCGGTCTCAGGGCAGCTAATGGCAGGACTAAATCAGATAAGTCCAGGGCTAACACCTTTAATAGATTGGGAGGCAAAAGCTGTGTTGATTACATCTTGTTGGACCTGAAGATATGGCACATGGTAATAGATATGGTGGTTGGTGAAACAATAGATAGTGATTATAACCCACTCTGCCTATCAATGGTTCCACTGTGGGATACCTCAACAGTTTTGCCAGAGACTCAGGGGCTGGTAACCAGAAATGTTTGCCCTACCAACGATAGGCACCATCTCAAATGGCATAAGCTAGCCATTGCCCAGGACAAATTAAGAGGCATATAGAGTGATCTGGTGACCCTTACAGTCGAAGCTGCAACATTGGAGGAAGTAGAAGAAGGGAGGCTGGAAATAACAAGTATCCACCGCCGCTTCTTCAATCAATTGGGCCACCACTTCACAGTTGCAAAGCATATCAAGATTTCAAGGTCTTCAAAGTACAGGAAACAGATACAATAAGACTTGCAGATACTCTAGATCGGTATTATTACAATCAGTTAAAGCTAAAGATCTAGAGGGGACAAGAAATGCCAGGAAGGCCCACAAGTTGGGACTGCGGAAAGCTAAGAGGGATTGGGATGAAGCTAGATTGCAATCTCTTAAGGATGCATGCCAATCCAGAGACAGCAAAAAATTCTGGTCATTGACGGCGCGGAGCAATGAGACAGGCCATGCTGAACCAGAAAATCATATTCCCTCTTCGGCTTGGCACACCCATTTTTATATTGATATTTATAGCTTTTTTTATTTTTTTTATTTAAACAATTCACAGTAAAACATTACAGCATGACAATGTACAGTACTATCTCCAAGATTGTCAAGACACCACACAGAAAGACTTCGGAAGTGAGCAATTCTATACAGGAGGAAGGAACAGTGTTAATGCTTAATGTCTTACATCCAATTGAATACCTAATCCGTATACTGTATAATTTGCCACAAGAATATACATAGTCCCCATGCAGCACAACATGTACCAGTAAACTCAGACATACGACGGAACGGAGGAAAGTATTTAAATAAATAAATAAATAAAACTATTTACCTTGCGCGTGCTGCATCTCCCACCCATAACTGACTAGTACTTCCAATACTACTAGAACAGACAAACAATAAGACTAGCATTTTGCCATATAGCGATTAACACTTAGGGGCGGATGTTACCGGCAAACTCTCTTAATGAACCTGAGCATCCTGCCACCTATCTATAATATATCAACATCCTGAGGGAAGTGCTGCATCTATGAAACCCAGGGAGTCTATATAGTCTAGTGCTTGCTTCCAGAAAAAGTTCAACCTGTAATGAAGTTAAACCAGCACATAATGAGATAGGTATTTGTCACAAGCTATTAATCATAATTCGCAACGCCTCTGCTGACCCCCACAGAGCCGATCTTACCAGACCCAAAGTCACGATAATACATTATTAACAAGTGAATCAGCATTGAACGTGCAACTTATTGAGCTTGCCTGATACCACAGGGAGGAGTTCACATACAGTTCAGCTCAATTTGGCTGGGTATAACATGGCGTATTCCAGATTTTGCTCTCTTAGCTTCCATTATTTGGGTGCAAATTGATGTCGCGCTTCCTGCACCTTTATAGTGAGATCTGGGAACAGCGAGAGCGCTGATCCCTCATACTGGAGGACCCCAAGCTCCTTAGCCTTTTTCAGAGCAGAGTCCCTGTCCCTATAGTTTAGCAATTTGGCTGTCACAGGTCTACGGGGGGGCTCCGGGAGGAGGCCTAGGGCCCAATGAGCGGTGTGCACATACTACGATAAACATTGCAGAGAAGGTATCTCGGCCAAGCAATGTGACTAGAAGCTGCTCCACGAACGCCTCTATGTTACCTGTAGGTGTAGATTCGGGCAGGCCGACAATGCGTATGTTACTATGCCTGGACCTAGCTTCTAGTTCCTCAGCTTTATCCTGGAGTACTGTCAGGAGCCTCCCCATTTGCTTCTGGGCACTGTCTGTTTCTGTTTGGGCTTCCTCCACATCAGCAACATGACGTTCTGTCATGTCCAGGCGTTCTGCGTGCTTGTCGAGCTGTTCAGACATTCGGTCCATTCTGTAGGATAGTCAATCAATCTTGCAATCAATTGTGGTGAGGCTCTTCTGCATGGCTGACAATATTTACCGTATATCTCCGCCTGAATCCTCGGTGTCCTCCCCCTGTCCTAATGCCACTGCATCGGTGCTTTCCTCCCTGTGCCTTGACTTGTGCTGCTCAAACTGCAGCTTGGGTTGAGTTTTGTCCACTTTACCCATTGTGGCGCGGGCCCCCACCAGGTGCTCTCAATGATATGATGTAGGTACTTTGTAGATTCTACTTGCGGCAGTGGCTACGCGCTCCCGATCCTGACTTTCCCACTAGGTAGGGATGAGCATACTGTCTCACAGAGCGCTCACTTCACTCAGCGCAACGTTGATGTCATCACAAGATATTACTACCACACGCAGCGATGCAGGCAAATTTCCTTCCAGTGGGGCCCTTAGAATGGCGCTTGGCACGTGCACAATTAACAAACATTCATAGGCTGCGACAGTCCTTCCAGGGCACTGCTGGCTTTGTCGTCCCTTGTAATGCGAGGGAAGGATGCCGTAGGCAGCGCATGATTTTGATCACAAGGCGTTCACTGACTATCAGTCCAAGCAGTAATTATTGAATTTGTAGCCCAAGCGCCCTTTCGCGTCAGTCATTCTAACGCCTCCTCACACTGGCGTAGCCGATGTCTGAGCAGCTCACCTCAGTTAAAGTTGCCACGTTAGGCCCCTGCCACAGCGAGGCGCACGACCTCTATGTTGATCTTCCAATGTGGGAACTTTGCTGCACTCTGCCTTGCAGCAGCAGCGTCCCCAGATAGCCCGCCAGCACGCCTTGGGGTTCAGGACCAGCCGTTCAGGACCGCAAGCCGTGCCACGCAGCCGAGTCAGGTCGATCCGCTCCGTCACCGCAGGGCTCACAGCCATTTCGCTGACTCCAAAAGTCCGGGCGCTACAATAGGCCTTCACGCCCCACACCACAGCACCAGGCCAGGAGCAGCATCAACTAAAATCAGAGCGCTGATAGCTCTGCCGGGGTCACCAAACACATCTATGGTAAGCGCTTTTCATGCGCTTTGTATGGCAATATAGTAGAGCGACATTCCCCTCCAAATGCAGCGGATTCACGTCGGATAGTTTAGGCGGCTGCTGGAGCTCTCTCAAGGAGCGGCCATCTTTAGGCCAGGCAAGCTCCGCCCCCTTTGATATTTATATTTGATAATGCCCCTTTCCCAGATTCCTGGAGAGGAACAAAAGTCGTACCAGTATTTAAAAAAGGTGACAAGTCCTCTCCCTGCAACTATAGGCCTATTAGCCATAGTGATGCTATACAGAAGGTTTTCAATAGGGCTCTTTTGGGAAAAATACAGGAATGGGCCAATAATAATGACATTTTGTCCCCATTCCAGCAGGGGTTAGAGAGAAAACAGGGACCGTAGATCAAGTGTTACGGTTTCTTCTCCTCTGCTGGAAAACAGTGTTAATTGGGAAAGGTAGCTTGTATGTAGCCTTTATAGACCTCAAGACGGCATTTGACCTAGTACCATGGCAGAATCTGTGGCAAACTCTTAGAGATTTAGGCCTGCCGGAGGAAATTGCAGTTTTACTTATTCGTCTGCACGAAGTAAATACTACCAGGGTTCATTGGGGCTTGCAAGACCAGCTTACCGATCCAATCTCTGTTAACAAGGGTGTCCACCAAGGCTGTGTATTGGCCCCAACACTTAATATTTATTAATAATGTGTTACAATTTCTCAGCGCAAAACTGGCTGATGTTCCTATACTAGGGGGGGAGTAGTTACTCTGATTTTTGCTGACGATACCCTGTTGGTATCTAAAACACCTGGAGGGCTACAACAACTACTAAACCAGTTCAAAGAATTCTGTGACACTAAAGGGTTAATAATTAATACAACTAAAACCAAATCTATGGCCCTGAACCCTCATAAATCCTATCAGGCTGCCCCAGGCTTGGAGGCATACAGCTCAAGAGGGTCAGTGCCTTTGACTACCTATGATTAAAGCTAGCGGATAACCTATCATGGAAACCACATATTAATAAAATGGTCCTGAAGTGCAAACAGTTGGCTGGGATTTTAGAGAGAGATTACTGATTATAATACACCAAACCGATTGGGTCGGTCTTGCAGGCTTATGATGCCAAAGTGACAAGCTCTACAATGTATGGTGCAGAATTATGGGGCTTGGAACATGTAGAGGAGCTCAGTAGCCTAGATGCTAAATTTCTAAGAAGCCTAGGGAAGCTACCCCAGAGTACTCCCCTTGTTCCACTCATGCTAGACATGGGCAGACATTCTTTTGCTTCCAAAACTAGATTTTTCCCTTTGCTGTTTTGGCTGAAGGTTAAGACGACCCTTGAACTTTTGCCATATGCTCGTGCTTTGGATGACATAAAACATAGGGACACAGCCAATAAAATCAGCTTGCTGAGAGGTGTCAAGAACCTGCCTACAGCTATTGGGATGGGTGATATATGGGAGGCCAATGATCCCACTTTGCTCCCCCGGAAATGTGATGTAAAGAATGCCTGATGGGGTGGGCAACTCAGGTGGAAATGAGTTGCGAGGCTCGGGGGAAGCTCAATATAGACTTCAAGGCCCACAAATTAGATTGTTCCCTGGAAGGATATCTTGATTTCATAGAACACCCAGGGGATAGAAAATTGTATATCCAGTTCAGGTTTGGCACACTGCCCTTGAACGATTTTACACGTAAATGGACCTGCAGGAATGAGGTTGCTCTCAGCTGTCCTGGCTGTGGATATCATCAAAAGATCCTAGCCCATGTAATGTTTGCCTGCCCATCATAAGTGACGACGAGGAAAAACTGGCTTACTCCAATCGGCAAGCTACTGAGAACAGATAATTACAGAGTCGCACTGAGGATCCTGAAGTCTGACGCCAGGGAACTGTGTGCTGGCGCGGTGGCAACATTTTGGGGCCAAATGTGGGGCATTAGAGGCAGGGTCCAGAGGGCGAACATTAAGTGAAGCCTCAATCATATTTCCTAGGGTGATATTTGTGGCTACACAAGACGTATTCTGTACCCTCTGCACACTAATGTTTTTATTATGGTTTTATGATTGTTTTATTGCACCTGATGAATTTTATGCACAGATGCACTTTAATACAGTCCTATTATTTTTATACTTTATATATTATTCTTGTTTTTACAAAGCAAACTACCGGATGGTACTGGAGAGAAAAGGCAAATGCTAACAACTACTGACTGCCTTTAAGCGTAAAAAATGTTATCGCACGATTTCACACTTTATTCAAGGCTATTAATCGAATATCGTTGTCATTTATTTTATTGGCTTTTATTAGGTTGTTGCACAAATTGTATGGATTATTAGATTGTCAAGAGAGAATGTAGAAATTGCAGAATCTTAAACATTAATGCTGCACATTTTTCGATTCTACCAGCCTTCTGACTGAGACACATATTTTATTGGATCACTTCAATATCATTGTCATTTTGTAAGCAAACTTTTATGACTTGATGTCGAAATAAAGTAATTGAACTTGCAACTATTATTTTTATGAAGAAGCATGTCAAGGAAAGATCATGATGAAACATTTTTTAAGTATTTAGTAAGTCTAGTCATGTCAGCTTTTCAAGCAATGTTGCTTCTGCCATTTAAAGCCTAGTACGAGTAAATATGGTTGCCTAGTGCACTTTTTGCATTTAAACACATTTTATTTTCGTTAAAGCCTACACCTTTGTTCTGTTCATTTATTATAAACTGCATTTTTTTATATTATTAAAATCACACTCTCACCAGCAACCCACATCCTGTTCTTTCAAGGCAAGGACAGGGAAGTGAGAGATATATAGGAGGGCTGGCTAACCAAAGTCAGGGGAAGACTCCTCATAGGTGCTTCTTAGTAGTAACTGAAGAAGGGGGAAAAAGCAGAATGTCACTTCCCAGAAGAAAACATAATTGTTTAAATCTGGTGTGATGTCTGGAAAAGGAATGGGCAGAGAAATGATACCGAGAATGAAACAAAGTATAGTATTGAGACCCATTGAGAAGGAACAGGGCTTACCCAGGGGCAATGAGTTTAAAGCGTTGAACCAAAGTCCACAGGACTGGGGACAAAGGTGAGGAGAAAAACATAAGAATATATGTTAATGAAACACTAACACTAATTTGTGTTGGCAATCTGGCAACAGGATGTGAGCAGGCGGGACCTTTGGCACACCTTCAGTGTGCCACAGCGGCAGTAGTGCAAGTGCTGTGTTTAAATAGTTTGGCAATATGTGAGATTTGACCACTCTACACTAGACATTTGAAAAAGAAGAGCCAGATTTATCAAAGGTTTTGCTTTGCCCTTCGCAGGGCGATGCAAAACCTGGAATGAGGTTTACCAAGCCATGCAAGGCCACCTTGCATTGTCCTGCGTGGCTTGGTTAATCTGGAGTAACGCAAGGTGGGGCAAGTCGCTTCCTTGCATTACTGTCCCAGGGAGGCATTCTATGGGTGTTCCCACACATCCACCCATAAACTTTGGCGTATTCCCAGATTAACCATGAGTGGTAGAACTAGGAATGCGTCAAAATGCTACACCTTCCCAGGCAGTGGCGGCTGGTGACCTTTAAAACAGGTGGGGTGTAAATTCTGCCTTTGAGTTGTGTTGAGTGACTGCATCATTCCAGATAATTTATAGGGGATTTAGGCGAGAGCTCTTGTCACCAGGAATGTTTTATTTTTAGTTGGGCTAAAACATACATTGTAATGGACAGGTTTAAAATGTTTTTCTAAAAGGGGTTTTGCTAAAACATTAATACCTCAGGGAATGTCATATTTCCCAATTGTCCACAGCAGCAGATTTATTTCAGTACCCAGTGACAAAGCTGCGAGACTGCAAGTTAGCATTCTGAATTTCAGAACCAAGCCTAAATATTGCAATGCATGTAAACTTCCCACAGAGGAGTTTGATACTTAGGGCCTAATTATGAGTAAGGGGGCCCAGAGGGCTGCCATACTTGTGGTGGCAGTCGGACCACCGCCACATTGCAGTTCCAACTGCAGTATTTAGAATGTTGTGGTCAGACCGCCACTAGACTGCCGTCTCCACCGGGATCAAGGATCCTGTTGGGCTGGCAGTCTGCTACCAGTATGAATATGCTAACGGTGCCGCTGCCGCACTGCCAAGCATATTCTGAGTTGCTTTTTCACTGCCCTTTTCATGGCGATGAGCCCACCATGAAAAGGGGGCCGGATCTGGGCCTCGAGGTGTATGCAGGGGGATAAATGTTGTGCCCCCCTGTAATTGCACCCCCATTTCTGCCCGGGGTGGCATGAATGCAATACCATGCAGGAACATGCTGCAAGCGCTGTCACGGTGGTGGGCTGCATGTTAGGCTCTCCTTTGAGCCTAACAGTCCACCACTGTGACACCACTGCAGCACCGCCTGCCCGACCTGGATTACAATTGGCTTTGGTGGTTCTCCAGCAGACGGTGCAGTGGCGCCGCCACAGGAGGACCACTAAAGTCGTAATCAGTTCCTATATACCTGAAAGCATCCAATAATTTGTTAACAATATTCTGGAAACATTGAAACGGCGGTGTACTGTGTTTCTAAGCATTGTCCCGAGGATGGTCTTGCATATTAACTATATAACAGACCGAAAAGTCAACATCTTTCCACTACTTGCTTCCGTGTAGTCAATCTTGTTCTGGTCACCACATAAGTAACTTTTTCCTCTATCAGTTACCACATTGCAAGAGTGGGTCAACAGTACCTGTGAGCTTGTTAACGGACTTTGTGATCTTGGACTTTTAAGGGTCATCTGTTAAATGCTGGAATTTGTGTAACCCCTCTTTGGATTCATTATTTTGTCTGTTTTTGCTGTACTAATAACCTGTCATTAAAAAATATATATTCTTCGTCAAGATATGCCTAAGTATTGAAGTATCTTTTTCGCTTTCTGGATGCAATTAATATTGATGAGGTCGATTTGTAACTCTGTGAGTCAGTTGTGAAATGATTCCCTTGTTGGCTCTTTGTTTCTGCAGTGTTCCACAGCAACAAATCATTTGTGTGACTCTCAAAATGGGTGCAATTGATAGACACAGAGGTTGCAGATTACATATTCCAGTGATCCCTTCAACATCTGCATTGCCAAAGATGCTAAAGATGGAAACAGTGGTGCTCAAATCTAACTGAGCCTGTCAATCCACTGAGCCATCCAGCTTTCGTGAAATAAATGCTCTACTGAAGAAAGGCTTACTGCCCCTTCACTAATACACCGAGCCAGTATCTACTGTGGCTTACAGTTAAATTAACCCTACATACTGGTAAGAAAAGTTATCTATGTGTGTGCCATGCTAACTCCCCCAAAGGGCACACAGTTCAGGAAACACTAGGAACATCTTCATAATTGTACATGAACATCTTTAGCCAAATAACAAATTACATTTGCTTTTCTTGCTGCTTTCATTGCTTGTGCTTTGAAGGCCATTAAAAAATCTGATGAAGAATATATAATTAAGATTTGTTTTCTTATCTGATTGTATATGAAACTCACCAAGAGCTTCTCAGGTCCTGAGGTACTCTTTTTTGCCATAAAGCTGATACAAAGCTCTGCATAAGAATTATCAATACTGAGCTGCATCCTCTTTTAATTACAGTACTGAGGACTCCACGCGAACACCTCTGCTAGTGCACCTAAATACTTCTTGATCTGCCCCACTTGTGCCATTCCTGTACTATGAACCACACTCAGCTATACAAATGCACATCAATCCTCTGTACCTGGCTTGCAGCACACCGTCTACTATACACTATACACTGAAATCCATCCTGAAGTTCCATTAATATTCCTTTCCTTTTTCACACAAACACAAGGGTGCCAATATACCTCAATCTTAATCCATTTGTCTGTTCATGTTACATTACTTGTATGCACATAGACACCTCTGCCATGGTATATTCCCGCTTCCTGACCTGCAGCAACTCCACTACTGGAATGCAAGAACATGTATTCTTACTTTTTTCATTCCGGAACTGCAGCAACTACTGCTGCATAGCTGGTACCCACAAACCTCTATCCGTGACTACAAAACTTTCGGCCAAAGCTACATTCTAGTTCAGTAATTAGAATCATAGGAAGACTTGTGACTGCTACTCATTCCGTCCCTGGCATGTAGCCCCCGTGTTGTTCAAATACTTGGACATACAAGCATCTCTTTTCAGTAAAGTAGTTAGTACAGTACCATCCATGTTAAGTCCCTGGTCCGTCAGGAAACATCAGTGACCTTTTAAACCTCAATGAAACATACACGAGGGGAAATATCTGGCTGAGGTTGGTGGAAACAGATGCAAAAAACCTGGGAGTCTAGTAGGGGTGCAAGAACTACCACCATGTGTAGAAGACACGTTCCTCCTTCAGAGGATTGATTTAGACAGCCATAAATGTGATTAAGACAATGGTTGGGAGAAGACAATGCGTTTAAATGGCTAGTAGGTAGTTACAAAACAGAGTAGCAGAAAGGCGTTCACTACACTGTTTAAGATTGGGACAGTTTGTGAACAGATGTCAAGTGACCCTGTGTCTTGATGTCACCTCCATTCAGTTCTGGATTTATAGTCAGAACATTTCAGTCTGGTGCTTGTAGTCACGCAGTTCTAATTACACATTAAACATCCTCTCTGGACTTTTTTTATCAAATCAGAAGAATGAGAGACTTTACAAACATTGCCAAAGAAAACATACCACAGGAGAGTAGAGGTTAAAATTGAGAATTGTGACTCCGAACAGTCAAAACCATATATAGAGCATGCAACAAAGTACAGACTAGCACAAGCATACACTAAACATGCTCTCATGCATACAAACACACATACACACACAGGCTTAGGCACATATACGCAGTCCTCAGCATGTAAACTCACTGATAAAAATAAAACTTACCTGTGGCAGTCCTCTTCGAGCTTGTATACTTTTAAACTACTTGCTCACGAATCCCCATTTTTCCATCGCCTACCTCAGCAGCACACCAGGGCCACTTCCATGAGCTTCTACCCTATCAGGAGCCAAGATAGAGTTGAAGGTAGATCCTTTTTCTCTATCCTGACTTCTGACAGGTTAAGAGGGAATATGATTGTCAATCCTCAAAACTCCATTATCTGACATGCTGCACTTCGTGACTCAAACGTAGCATGTCAGATATGTATTGAGACTAAGTGAGGCTGACCTGTAACAGCCCCTGCCTGACACATACGCAATACAGGTAGTGGAGTCTTCTTCTGCTGCCAACCTGACATTGCAGTGTTTACATGCAAACCAATGATCCATGATATTGTTTGGTTTCATGTAAATGTTGTAAAAGCTAAAGCAGCTAGAGGCAGAGCGAGGTGGTGGGTGGACACCATGGCACTCCCATGGAGGAGCAGATGCTGGCTAAGGGGTTGCTGCCAAGAGGGTGATTGGCCCTTCTCATGTAGTGTGTGGAATAGAGGAGAATGTATGTCTGGCACTAGCCAAGATCTTTTGATTTTACTAAAATGATGTAAAATATACTTACATTAATCGGGGCTTTCAGCCAGTGTTCTAAATCAATTTGCCTGTTGTTGTGTCACTCAAATGTTTCTTCCACCCACTACAGCATACAGCACAGGGCACAAGGTCAGCATACAGCACAGGGCACAAGGTCAGCACACTTCAGATAAATTATGTTCCCTTTTTGGCATTTCTTTAATGTTGGAGAGGGCCCTGCAGCTCACCCAAAAAAGCTTTTACAAAAGCCATGACAAAACAACCACTGGCAAATCCAAAAGGCTAGTAACCAACGCCAGACCTATTGGCTTTGGCAATACTTTGTACTTTTTTGATGATTCACCAAAATGCCAGGGGTAGTAGAGTGATATCACTTACTCTTTGATCCCAAAAGACATCAGAGCTGGACCTTTAGATCTACTCAATGCCCCACTACACCCTCCGAGCACTCAAACGGATAAACTTACATTTTGAATATGTGCTAATTGCTACCCAAAAAAAAAGAGTAAACAGTTTCTGAAGCTCTGAGGTTTCCCAGGTTCACCTCTGCTTATCTCTCCCATCCAGGATTTTTTTATTGCATTCTGGTATTCACAGTTCTACCGCATTGTAAATTAAGGCCTGCAAAGAAAACAAAGTTGATCAAATGAGATACTCAGACACAGAACTGGGAAGCTTGCTCTTCCATGCTCCAGGCTTCAAGAACACTGAGGATAGGATAACAAGAACAGTGATGGGGATGCCAACAGCTGACCTTCATTAACGTCAATAGGGAAGCACCATGCTGGCGTGCCAACAAGAGGCTCACTTGGAGTATGATTCTGGATCCAACTTGTGAAACTACTAGTTGCTGGCTGAGCTTTGGTGGGACGCGTCTGCTGCCAGGCTAACTAATGCGTTTATGAATGGAGGTAGAGTTAGTGTCCGCAGCCCAACCAAAAGGCCTAAACTGGGCTCATCCTGGGCTCCCACATACGCCTTGCCTTACCACATTCATTCGCCTTCTACTGAGTCTTCCTTTAAAAAGGCCATGCTATGCTGCCTGCAACTATAGGGACCTGGGTACGACACTGGTGTGCCTCTTTGCTTAGAACTGCCTTTAAAACCCATATCGTCATATCTAAACTTTTTACTTCAAAATTGATTCTCTGATTTCCCACAACAGTCCACTGTAAAGTCAAACTTGCATACCATATAATTTTTACCTTTTCTGACTAATTGCATTAGCCACTGCCTTTTATGAAATATTATTGCATTGGGAACCACAAACCACACGAAACTGCATTTAAATTCCATTCCATTTTATCAGTGCTGCAACTGAGACTTGCAACTCAGAACAGGCAAAACCATATAGCGATCACACAACAAACTGCAGACTTTCACACAAGTGTACTCTAAACATGCTCTTATGCATGTAGACACAAATACACACACAGGCCCAAGCATACAACTAAAGACATATGCATGCAGTTAACAGTACAGAGACAAACACACACGCACAACGTTGGAGACTGACAAATATAAAATCTAATTGTAGCAGTCCTCTTCAAGCTTGCATGCTTTTAAACTGCATGACTCATGATTTCCAAGACTTCCATCATTCTTCTGCAGCACACCAGAGCCACTGCCATGAGCTTCTACCCTACCAGGAGCTGGGATAGAGTTGGAGGTAGACACTTTTTCTCTGTTCCAACTTCTGACAGGGTAAGAGGGCATATGATTGACAAGACCGAAACTCCATTATTTGACATGCTACACTTCATGATGCAAATGTAGCATGTCAGATTTATATTGTGATTGTGTGAGGCTGGATTGTAGCAGCCCCCGCCTGACACATGTGCAATATAGGTAGTAGAGCCCATTTCTACTGACAAATTGCCATTACAGTTCTTACATGCAAACATACGATCAAGCTTTTAAATGTGTGTGAGTATGGGTGATAGTGTGTGAATGTGAGAGAGAATGTGTGTATGTGTGAGTATATTTGTGTGTCTATGTGTGCATGAGAGTGAAAGTGAGAGAGAGAGTCTTCAGTGAAGGAGTGAGTCAGAGTGAGTGAGAATGAATGAGGGTGAGTAAAGGGGAATAACAGAGTTACTGTGTGTGAGATGGACTGAGTTACAATAAGTCAGAAAATCAGCGAGACAGAAAGTGTCAATGTGAAAATCAGTGAGATTGTTTGAGTCAGACTCAGTGGAACTGCGTAATCCAGTGCCACTGAGTAGGTCAGAGTAGGACTGAGTAAGTCACAGTGGAAATGAGAGAGATAGTATAAGTCAGTGAGTATGTCAATGAGACTGAGTATGTCAGATTTGGACTGAGTGGGTCACAGTGAGAATGAATGAGACTGGTAAGTAAATGAGACAGTGTGAGACTGAGTGAGTCAGAGTAAGTAAAAGTGAGTGCAAGTGCTAATGAAAATAAATGAGTGAGAATGAGTGAGAATGAGTGAGAGAGTAAGACTAAGTACAAATGAATCCTCCCCAGAAACCTCTGAGAAGAGGATTGGTTCTCTCACTGGAATTTGAGCCAAGGATTATACCTCAACACTTTTAGAGGTCACCAGCTGTCACTGATTGCTTAAACTGTGAGATGGTGTTTGTCAGTCATTCAAGTGCATTGGTGAAACTAATAATGTGTTTAATTTCATTTAATAATAGCACAGGAAGGAGATGCATTTGTGGAACTTGTTAAGTTTTGAACTTTGTTTGTGGCACTGATCCCTGCTCCCTTTCCTTGCACAACGCACTTTACAGACAGCCCCTGGAGGGGCGGCGGCAGTACAAGTAGCAGCCTCGTGGTTCCCGCGACGCGGGAGTTTTGAACTTTGTTTGTGGCACTGATCCCTGCTCCCTTTCCTTGCACGACGCACTTTACAGACAGCCCCTGGAGGGCGGCGGCAGTACAAGTAGCAGCCTCGCGGTTCCCGCGACGCAGGAGTTTTGAACTTTGTTTGTGGCACTGATCCCTGCTCCCTTTCCTTGCACGACGCACTTTACAGACAGCCCCTGGAGGGCGGCGGCAGTACAAGTAGCAGCCTCGCGGTTCCCGCGACGCGGGAGTTTTGAACTTTGTTTGTGGCACTGATCCCTGCTCCCTTTCCTTGCACGACGCACTTTACAGACAGCCCCTGGAGGGGCGGCGGCAGTACAAGTAGCAGCCTCGCGGTTCCCGCGACGCGGGAGTTTTGAACTTTGTTTGTGGCACTGATCCCTGCTCCCTTTCCTTGCACGACGCACTTTACAGACAGCCCCTGGAGGGCGGCGGCAGTACAAGTAGCAGCCTCGCGGTTCCCGCGACGCGGAGTTTTGAACTTTGTTTGTGGCACTGATCCCTGCTCCCTTTCCTTGCACGACGCACTTTACAGACAGCCCCTGGAGGGGCGGCGGCAGTACAAGTAGCAGCCTCGCGGATCCCGCGACGCGGAGCGCGCGCGGGCGCGGCCCGGGCGAAGACCGGGCCAAGACGGGCCCGTCTTAGCCCGTCATAGTCAGGAGTAGGCTGGGCTGGGCCACGGACCTTTGGTCTAAAATCTGTTATATTTCTCACATAAGGTACTGTAAGATATATGTACAGTAATAGTGCCAGTAACGAGGTCATTTGAGAAGAGGACTAAAGGGATTATTTTGATTATTCAAGGTCCAAGGGATTTAAAGACTCTAGAGACTCTAGAGACTAAAAGTGGCTGTGAAATATATAATATTTCTTTTTATTTTATTTTGGGGGGGTAATTTCCAAATTATACCAACGAAATTAAACTTGGAGGAATTGTATGTTGTTAGTGTAAGGGTTAGAAGGTGATATAAAGGTAGATCTGTGGTGAGTTTTGCGAATTTGAAAAATGGGGAAAAGGAAAACTTTAACCACAGAAGTAAAAGGGCAGGGAAAAATAGGGGAAGGCCCACGGCAGACTCTACTTAATTATCTTACAGGTGCTGTGGGTGCCATCGAAAAACAAATTATCACGGTAGAGGAGGCATTAAAACCTGGGCATGCTAATATAAAGGATGTGGAGCATTTAGCATTAACGAGGAGGGCAAACGAGACTATAGAATTTGAAGAGGCAGTTAGGGGGGGGAAAAAGACCTCAAAGTCTAACGGTTGCGTAGTTACGGTAATGGATGACACTTTGGTGAGCGAATATGATTCTGAAACCCAACCCCTTCAAAGCGGCCTAGAAACCCAGTTATCTCACCAGATCATACATCGAACCCAGTAGTATGTATAAATGAGGAACTGAGTGTAACACGAAAAAAGCCAATTAGAAAGTATACCAATAAGCCGAAACATAAGCTCGGCTTAGTTAAAGTAGGAAATGACTTTCAAGCGAGCGTTTTCGAAGTTATTGAAAAGTTAAGATTAAAAGTGGATACGCTAGATTCATTTGTAAGAGAGAGAATGGATGGTTTATTAGGTAAAACAGCGCAAATTGAGACTATGTTAACACAGTGTTTAGAAAGAATTCATCCCTTAGAGATACTGAGTGAGAAAGGGGTAGGTACAGAGGCAAAACAAAACCCCACCGCTTCCTTGGATTACAACGGGTCTAATAATTGGCTAGATGTTCAAAAGAGAAGATTGTCTTAGAGACAAAGAACACTACAGCTCGTAGTTTGCATTGTCATAATGATATAGATAAACATTCTAGGAATGTTCATCCTATCCTGCATACGAATAAGTTCCGGTCTCCAATTCGTGAGCAGACAAGCCTGAGACTTGCAACCCATCTTGGGGTAGAGAACATCTTACCTAATTTGGAACTGCCACCGGCGGTCACTCCCTATGTGGTCATTTTAGTTAACGTACCGAAATTAGAAGTAGGTATGAATGAATCGTGGGAAACCTTAAGGAATAGAACTATTAATTGGATAAGTGTGAGGACAGGCTTGCTAGAGAGGGTTTTTGAAGAATTTAAAATGATTAGGCGAGTAAACTGGATTGGTAAGGGCACGAAGTTATTCTCAGGGGACTGTGTGGTTTTATCTTTACAAACGCCACAACTTGTTCAAACTCTACTGAGTAGAGCCAGTAGAGAAAATATATCTGATCAAGGTGTGAGTTTAGTTCCCCTTGGTTTCTTTTACCGTCCCACTAGTAACATGATATTGACAGGAAGGGAATCTGCAACTGGGGCCAATAGGCCTTCATTTAATCTCCCGTTGCACAATCGCTTTAATTTATTGGCGAATATGGAAGAAATAGATTGACTGCAATATCTAGCTCCAACAAGTTCAATGGATAAAGAGTTAGGGCGGGAGGGGCCGGAGAAGGTATTAATTGAGGATCCACAAATTTGTTTAGATGGTACTATAACAATAAAAGATTGTCCACAAAAGGTCAGTCCTAATTTAGATATATTGCAGATGGAAACCAGTGACTTAGTTGAACAAGATACGGTTCTTGTACATAACCCAGTTGTGATGGTAAGTGGAGAACTGTCGTTGAATAATAGTCGATCTAAAGTAAAAATCCATAAGTGCAGGTTCCTTTCTTGGAATGTGGCAGGATTAAAAAATAAAGTGGGTAACAGTGCTTGGGTTAAGTTTGTGACAAATTTTGATATATTATTCTTGCAGGAAACATGGACATTGGAACCAGTCCATATTAATGGCTTTAGAACTTTTCACTCCCCAGCAGTGGCTTCGTCACATGGTAGAGCAAAAGGGGTCTTTCTTTATATGTTTCAAATTATCTTGATTTTAAGATTCTTTATAGAAACGCTAGTAATCCTTATTATCAAATTGTTGGGCTGTTTTTAGATCGATCGATTTATGTTATTATGGTGAATTTTTATAATAATGTAACGCTAGAGAGAACTGATGATACTTTAAATGGTTTAACAAATGAATTGCATAATATGCAAATCCGCTCATCCAAAGATACGTTAGTCATCATGGGAGGGGATTTTAATTCCCCATTATGTCAATACTCGGACAAAGGTGTTTGTGGTTTCCAATTTGAAAAGGGTCAGGGTTTTGCTCATTTCGCACATACATTTTTGGGAGAGCGTTTAAACGACTTATTGTTTCAAAATGACTTAGGCTTTGCTAACATGTTATGTACACCTGCTGTCGCATTCAGTCCAACATTTAATGGCCGTGGATTATTTTCAACTATTGATTTTATTTTGATTTCTAATACCCATGCAAAGAGAGTGGGTGATTTTATTAGACATAATGTTATTTTAAGTGACCATTTTCCAATTAGCATAGAAATAGAAGCCCATAAAAAAGGTTTTAATTCAAAGACTGATTTAACACATAGGGTGGAAAATGTAGTTAGTAATAGACAAAATGGTTACGCAATTAAGTGGACAAAATTGGTACCGGAAATCTTTATAAGATCAATTATTACTAAATGTAGGGACAGTTTTGCGATTTGCCTAGATGAGAATAGTTCTGAACAGGATATTATAGATAATTTTGTCAAAGTATCTAAAGAGATAAAGGATTCCATGTACAGAACCAGTAAGAGAGGCAAACAGGCGAAACAAGGTTGGTTTGACCATAAATGTACTAAAGCATATAAAAGCTTAAAGCTGTGTTTAACGGAGGAAAATAAAAACAGGGGAAAATTAGAGAGGCAAGAATGGTATATAATAAAACCATTAAAGAAAGGAAAAAGATTATAAGAAATGAGGCCTGGGAAAGTCTTAGAAGGGCCTCTATGGATCGTGACCCCAAGGCTTTTTGGAAGGTAGTCAATGGTCCACTCTTTGATGAAAAAGATAATTTTGCTTTGGAGATTTCAATTACTGAGACTGAGTGGATAGCTCATTTTTCTAAGTTGTATTCGAGTACTGAACAACAGGCACAGGTCCAAAACGTTAACATAGTGAAATCAGAGTCCCTGCAATATGAGTCTTTTCATTCTTTACAATTTTCTTTAAGCGAGGTCATCAAGGCTATAAAAATTAGTGCGGGGGTAAAGCACCGGGTCTGGATGGTGTCCCGGTTGATCTTTTTAAGTCTAATTTAGAGTTATGGGGACCTCTGCTGACCCAGGTTTTTAACGCATGTGGTGTTCGTGGTTTTATCCCTACCTGGTATGATTCTATTATCGTCCCAATTTTTAAAAAAGGAGATAGGGACAACCCAGCCTGCTACTGCCCAATTTCCCTGCTAGATTCGACAATTAAAATAGTAGGTAGGATATTACTTGAAAGATTGCAAGATTGGGCAGAAGATCATGCCATTATTAGTGATTTACAATATGGATTTCGTAAAGGTCGAGGTACGATTGAACAAGGTCTTAACTTATCTATCATTTTAGAAAAATATAATAGGGCAAAAAATGAAAATTTGTTTTTAACTTTTGTTGATTTGACCACGGCTTTTGACTGTGTGATCCATGAAAAGCTTTGGCAACTTCTAAATGGAATGGGTGTGGATATCGTAATTATTGCATTTTTAAAACAGCTTTATTCACGGGCACAAGCCAGGGTACGATATGGGAGGAACGGTGAATGTACTAAGCACTTTCAAGTAGGAAAGGGTGTTAGGCAGGGATGTATACTTGCACCGTTCCTCTTCACACTTTATATAAATGGTTTGGAACAAAAGCTCGTGCAGGAGTGCAGGGACTTGCCGATGATTAATACTCGTCCGGTCCCTGCCCTCTTGTACGCGGATGATGCAGTATTAATCTCACGTACCCCACTAGGCCTCCAAAGGGTAGTCAACTCGTTTGTTAATTTTATGTCCGGCCTAGGTTTGATTGTAAATTGTTCTAAAACTTTTACAATGTTTTGTGGCCCCAAAAGTATAAAGAACATCAGGACCCTTTTTATAGATTTAAAGCCTATAGAGAATATTAATTTTTTTTCGTATTTGGGAATATTATTTGACTTTAGGGGAAATTGGCTCCAAGCGGTTAAAACACGGAAGTTGCTTTTTATCAATTCGATCATGGCTCTTCTTAAATTTAGCAGGAAAATGGGGAAACGATCACCGGCGGTTTTAATCGAAATATATAAGGCTAAATGTGTGGCAATTGCAACATATGGGGCGGGCCTTTGGGGGCATGTCAACGTTAGTATATTACAGGTGGCTGAAAATAGATTTCTTAAATCTCTTTTAGGGATCCCGCAAAGTACTTCAAATGCGATTTGCCATCTCGAACTGGGTATGTTATACCTTGAAGATATTATAAAAATCCAACCATTGATGCTGTGGTATAAAGTGTGGACCGCGGATGAGACCGAGTTTAATCGATCTGTTTTGAAAGATGCATTGAGCTTGGACAGGAAAGGACGTATCAGTTGGTTGGAATATATTAAAAATTTTCTAACTAATCTGGGGTATATAAAAAATTTTAATTACCCAGAATCCATGCATGATGTTTCAAGAAAGGAATTTAAAGCCACTTGTCTACGTTATCTTGGTGATCAAAGAGCCTTGCTAGAAGCTAGAAAGGTTTCTGTAATGGCACACTACGTGATAACACCGTTGCCCAAAATACAACCATATATTTTATTGATAATGAACGATTATGAGAGATTTTTATTGACGCGTTTTAGACTGAATATTTTCTTTCGTTTGGTTAGTTTCCCGTACTGAATGATTGGTCTAAACACTTATGTAAATGTCCATGTGACGATATTGCCGCACAATCCACTTTGCACATCATGTTTTTTTGTAAATTTTATATTAATGCTAGACGGAAGTGGATATTACCAATTTTAAGAAAAACGGTCAAAGACATTGCCTATCTGCTTTCGTAATGTTGCAAATTTTAGATGATGTTTTAGTTATTGCTTCAATGATTGAATTTTTAAAAGATGTTTCTAAACTTCGTAAAACCATGATTATGTAGATGGGATCAGATTTTAATGGTCTTGAGTTGCTTAGAATTTTTATGTGATGTACTTTTATGGTAAACGTTTGTTCACCGAATAAAGTCTTTTGAAAAATTGAAATTGAAAAATTGAGTGAGAATGAGTGAGAATGAGTGAGAATGAGTGAGAGAGTAAGACTAAGTACAAATGAATCCTCCCCAGAAACCTCTGAGAAGAGGATTGGTTCTCTCACTGGAATTTGAGCCAAGGATTATACCTCAACACTTTTAGAGGTCACCAGCTGTCACTGATTGCTTAAACTGTGAGATGGTGTTTGTCAGTCATTCAAGTGCATTGGTGAAACTAATAATGTGTTTAATTTCATTTAATAATAGCACAGGAAGGAGATGCATTTGTGGAACTTGTTAAGGTATTTGTATCACTTAACAGAGAGCAGCAGGTCATGATAGAAATGCATTGATGGAATTGTTACAATGGTCAGTATCATTTCATAGTGGAGCAACCGAGTCTGGATCGAGTTGCAGAGAGCTTGCATAGTAAATTCAGTTATCAGCTGAGTGTTGAAGGTCAGGACAGAAGTGCGTTGGTGTAACTGTATAAGTAGTTTCAGTTAAAACAGAATGCAGAACATCAGGATTGAGATGCATTCATAGAACTGATAATGTGGTAAATGTCAGTTAAAAAAATGCAATGGATTCGGTTTGATGGGTTCTGGTGAAACTTTAAGGTTGTTTGTATCAGTTCATAGCAGAGCATGGCAGGACAGGATTGAGACACACTGGTGGAGCTGTTAAGACAGTATATTCAGTTAGTAACAGAATGTAGAACGTAGGGATTGAGATGCACTGGTGAATTTGTTAAGGTGGTTTATATCACTTAGTATCCCTTGTGGAACTTCTAAGGTGGTTCACATCCGTAATTAGCAGAGTGCAGCAGGGCAGGCTTGGAGCTCACTGGTCGATCTGTTAAGGCCATTCATTCAGTTGTAAAAAAGCAGAGCGATTAAGGCTTGAGGTGCACTGTTGGAATTTAAGTCATATCAGTCAGTAACAGAGTCCAGTAGGTTGGTATTGAGGTGGACTGGCAGAAATGTTAAGGTATTCTATATCAGTAACAGATTCTAACAGGTCAATATTTAGGCACGCTGGCAGAACTCCAATGGTAGTTTATATCTGTAATAGAATAAAGCAGATCGGTATTGAAGTGAACTAGTGGAACTGTTAAGGCTATTGAAACCATTAGCAGCAAAGTGCAGCAGGGGAGCACTGATGTTCATTTGGCATATTGTCGGGGTGATTCCTACCAGTTAATAGTAGAGAGTAGAAGGTTAAGAATTACATGCAGTGGTGAAACACTAAAGATATTCACAGGAATAAATAGCTGAGTAAAGCTGATCACGATCGATGTGAGTTTGAGGAGTTGTTTAGATGGTTTGTATCAGTTTGTTATACACTACAGCAATGGTTATATTGGAAATTATTTTATGTAAATTGAAATCGTATCAAAAGCAGGATTGGTTGGCCCTGTTTGTAAAGGCAGCATTCAGAGTTTTGCAGATGCAGGACAGCCATCTAAACTTGGTACGCATCCCATCTGCCATATTACAACTGCAATAGATATTTATTGACCTGACAGTCTTAGGGTGGTCTTCCCCCAAACCTTTTGCTTTCACTTATCCTGTTTGCTGAAACTAGTTTTTGTTGGCTTTAGGATTCTGTGCAATTTACCACAGCTAACCTGTGCTAAAGTGTTTGTGCTCACTCCTTACAACTTGGAAAAATTAGCCTACATCTGATTGGCACATGTAAGTTACTTATAAGTCCCTAGTAAAGTAGTACAACATGTACCCAAGGGCTGTAAATTAAATGCTACTAGTTGACCTGCAGCACTTATTGTGCCAACCACTTAAGTAGCCCTTTAAAGCATGCCTAAGGTCAGCCATTGCAGCCTGTGTGTAGTTTTAAACTACCCATTTGACCTGGCTAAATAAACCTTTGGCTAGGTCTGAACCTCCATTTTTAATACATATATATCAGCCCTAAGGTAGGCCCTAAATAGCCCATAGGGCAAAGTGCAGTGTATTTTAAAGTTGGACATGCATTCATAAGTTTTACATGTCCTAAATTTGTTTTTCTCACATAGGATAACATTGGGTTGTCTTATTACATATAATAAGTGATAACTGTTGTTTGGGAACAGGTAGAAATATCATGCTTGGTCTCTAAAGAATAACAATTTAAAAACATTTTTAATGGAAAAGTTGGATTTTAAGTCACAATTCTGAAAATGCCACTTTTAGGAAGTTGGCATTTTCTTGTACTAATCATTTGGTGCCTGCAATCTGTGTCCTGAGTGATATGAACATGATTAGCTGGCAGTTGGCCTTTGTGTATTCCTCACAGTCAATGTAACCATGGGGGACCATGTATTGGCAGGATGGGCCTTCCTACCAGGATAGGAGGGACATCGATGTTCCCTGCCCGACTTACATGTCAAGGTTTCTGCCTCAGCACACTCACAAAAGACTTGACAGAAGCCTTTTGTCACTCCAGACATCCTGGGGCCTGGGCAGGGAAGGAAGGAAGGACATTCCAGAACCAACTGTGGGGAAAAAAACTCTAGAAGCTTCTTCCAATTCAAAGCTGACACCAGGTATAAAAATAGGACCCTCAGGCCCACTCTTCAGTTCGCTCCTGGACTTGCAAAGGACACTCCAAAGGACTGCCTTGAATTTCAGAGGACTGCCCTGCTGCTTGAGGTCTGCCTTGCAGCTTTAACCCAGGACTATAAGAGTGATTTCCAGGGCTAGTTGACTGGGCTCCAGTTCTGAATTACAGAGATAAAAAAAAGATCCAACAACATTCAATTTGTACCTGTTTCATTCCTGTAGTGAGTCCTATCTGCCAAGTACTGCCCACCCGGTCCTGGATCCATGGAAGTGAAGCTAAAAGTGCACAAGCAGCCAAAAACTAAAACTTGGGACTTGTTAACTTTTCAGCCAAAAATTGCTTTAAGAATTGACAGGAGACCTGGACCTACCTGCTCGCTGATCCTCCCAAAAGTGCATCAATGTTTGACCTCACTACATGGTAGCTGTAACATCTCTGTAACCTTTGTTTTTTCAGTGAATTTCTAAGGTTTTTTAAATTCTATTTCCTAACTATAACTTTCCTGTAATCTTTGTTTTTTCCAGTGAATATAAATATACATATATTACCAACTGGCGGTCGCCAGTAGGTAGTTATAGTTAGGACCTTGTTTCTATTCAAAAGAGTTTTTTCTTTTGGCAATATCTTTGGCGCTGTTTGACAAATCTTTGCAACATTTTCAAAACTAATGGCCCACTCACTTAAGCTGCTGTCTTTTGGGGTGATCCATCAAGTGGGGGCCGAGAAAAAGGGGAGTCCCAAAACACTTTTTCTCCATGTAAATTTCCATAGGAAACTGTTGACGCAGCTACAGCCCGAACTGC
This sequence comes from Calotriton arnoldi, assembly GCA_963921515.1. Classification (NCBI taxonomy): domain Eukaryota; kingdom Metazoa; phylum Chordata; class Amphibia; order Caudata; family Salamandridae; genus Calotriton; species Calotriton arnoldi. Next base: position 1,005,729 of record CAWUFW010006167.1, read on the forward strand.
TGAACAGGATTACACCAAATGTGGCAGAAACTTAGCTCTTGATCCAGAGTGCACTCTTTTTTATTAAATGGTGTAAATCTGTTCAGTTGCTCCTGAGAAATGTAAACATTTCTCAGATATACAAATATGGCTGCGGAGGATTCATGAACCCTCCAGATCTCGTGCCTGAGAACTGATTGGCTGCCAACACTTCAAACCAGGAAGTGTTGGCAGTCATCTTGTGACTCAGTTTAACCAAGTCACAAGAAAAAAAGTAAAAAAATGTAAAACATCAAGAAAAGGGGTCAGGGTAGAAACACCTTGACCACCCAGGCCTGCTCAGGGGGTCCCACAGGGACAAAAAAAGCTTTTTTTTAAAAGAAATTTGGCGGGATTCGCGTTTGATCCACAAATCCGACTGAAATGTAAAAAAAAAACAAAGCGCGGGCTATTGCGCTTCGTTTAATTAGACCCCCGGGCGGGCCAGGTCCCTGGGGCAATGATCAAAATACATTTGGGTGCCGACGTGGGCCCCCGCAGCCCCGGGGACTGCTACCTCCCCGGGGCTATGTTTATTAAATGCGGGGGCCACGCAAGCCCCCCAGCACCGGGGACCTTCCCGGGGCTTTATTTTTTAAATAAATGTGTGAGGGGCTCCTGCATCCCCCACGCAGCCCCAGGGACCATCACCTCCCCGGGGCTAATTATGTTAAAGGCAGGGGGCCACGCATCTCTTATGTAGCCCCGGGGAGTGCCACCTCCCTGGGGCTATATTATAAAATAAAGTTTGTGGGAGCCCAAGCCCCCCACACAGCCCCTGGGACCACCACCTCCCTGGGGCTTTAGTATTGTTGGAGAGGGGCCACCCCCGGGACATTGCAGTTGCTCCTGCCAAGCTATAGCAAACTCTGCTTTGCTTCATGGAAGCAAGAGCATTGAAACGATTGTAAAAAATGACCATGCCCCAGGGGATGGGGTCCCCTGGGCTGAAATTGGACCCTCCTTTTTTTCTCATTTTTAAAAAAAATGGGTCAGGCCCTGGGGGATGGGGTCCCCGTGGCCCATAATGATCAAGGGAAGGGGGGTATTCAGTTCCCTTCCTAAAATAAAAGAAAAAAAAAGAAGACGGCAATTCACCCGAGGCCCCGCCCCCTGTCTTCACTACTCTGCAAATGTGCCTCCTGGCGTGTTCTTGGTTGGGGCATGAAGTCCCATTCGATGCTGAGAGTCGTTAGGGGCCAACTAGCCTACCTGTTACCTCCAGTAAGCCCCACACAATGGGCTTGCTGAGAGGTGGTCGGAGGCCACGCCCCTTTTTACACCACTCTGCGAACGTACCTATTGGCACACTGGTGGTGGGGCAATGAGGTCCCCTTGTTTCCTGAGGACTTCAGGACTACAGAGGACTTCATCCCCAAAGCAGTCGTGCCCCAGGAGGCGCGTTTGCAGAGTAGTGGAGAAAGGGGGCATGGCCTATGACCACCTATCAGCAATCCAGCTGTGTTGGGCTTACTGGAGGTCATCAGAGGGCTAGTTGGCCCCCAGGGACCCTCAAGAGGCAAGGGGACTTCATCCCCCAACTACCCCTCCTGTTACCTCCAGTAAGTCCCACACAGTGGGATGCTAAGAGGTCTTCTGAGGCCATGCCCCCTTTTCTCCACCACTCTGCAAATGTACCTCCTGGTGCACTACTGGTTGGGGGATGCAGTCCACTTTACTCAGGAGGGCCCTGGGGGCCAAGAAGCCCTTCTGGTACCTCCTGGAAGTCCTACGCAGCGGTTGGAGGCCCAGCCCCCTTTCTCCACCACTCTGCAAATGCGACTGTTAGTTAAAAAACCATAGAAATTCACTGAAAAAAACACAGGTTTCAAGGACGTTATAGTTAGAAATTAGCATTTAAAAAACCTTAGAAATTCACTGAAAAAAACACAGGTTTCAGGGATGTTATAGTTAGAAATTAGCATTTAAAAACCTTAGAAATTCATGGAAAAAAACAAAGGTTACAGGGACATTATAGTTAGGCTGACATTTCCCTCGTACAAAACCAGAGAAATTCAGCTGTTATGACAATTAGAGAGCAAATGGCAGAGGTAAAAAAGCACAGGTCAGCACCTCCGCATTATCTTCCAGAAAATATTGTAGGTATGTATGTACAGGCGTGCTCAATGTAAAACACTGTGCCACTCACCCAGTGCTAATCTGTATAGAAAAAAGGGAGATTTTCTCCATACAGTTACTGACAAAACATTGATTACAGAGCACAGCCGCTAATTAGTTTATCAACCGACCTTGTTGTCAGTTAGTTTTAATAAACACAGCACCATGCAGTATATACAATAGAAAAAGCAACCATCCAAACACAGAAAGCACAAAGATAAATAGTCTTGATTTTATTGACGTGAAGTGTATAGCGTAGATGCAGACAGCCGACACGTGTTTCGTCGTTTAGACGACTTCTTCAAGGTTTGACAATAAATTGGTAATGATGATAAGTAAGCTCCTTTTATCCCTTAGGTTGTTCGGGATAAACAGCGGCAATGGCGATAGCCCGGATTTCTAATTATAATTTGCAAGCAAGACTTCAGAACACTTTCAAGAGGACTTCTCCGTTTGTAGCGGGATGCGTTACTACATGCTCGGTCTTGTACAGCTGCAACCATTGATGCTGTACCATTAGTTGTACTAATGCTGCTCTGAGGCTCGAATTATCATAACGAGCGCTCTGATTTTCTACTATTCAAAAGAATATTTGCTTTTGTGTCCTTTGGAAACTGGATGCATTGAACTCTAGCACTATTCGCAACGCGCCGCCTACATAGTAATTTATACCTCTTGAAAGTGTTCTGAAGTCACAGTAAGATTCACACTGGGTGCCAGGTCCCGGGGCAATTATGTATATACATGCCCCGCCCATGCCTCCGCCGCCCCGGGGACTGCTACCTCCCCTGGGCTATGTTCATTACTGTCTGAAGGTCTCATTTCAGCCACGAGTTATAATAAATAAGCCGTTTCAACAATAGGATGGACTCGCAATACATGTAATATAATGTCTTTGCAAGCCATCTGAAATCTCTAGACTTCATTCAACCCCGCCCCCACAACAACAACAAAACAATCAACAAAACTTGATGCCACCTGGTATCTTCCACATCGGAATATGTGATTTCTGTTTATCATCTAGCTTTATAGCCTTCTTTGCTTTTTGCAAATATCTGCGCACTTGAAGATTTCACATTGGGCTGCAAATGTTTTAATGAGCTCCACATAATTGGAGAACAGTTTCCAGATTTAGAATAAACACTGCATAAAAAAACACCGCAAACAGTCGGCATTCCAAATATTAAGTATATATACCCAAAGTATATTTTATTCTGAAAAATGATAGCAAAAGTTTAAAATTTGAGCAAAGTCAGCACACGGTAACCATACTGACTTAGTTTAAAACCGACCCCAATTTGTATATAATTTAAATGCAGATTGGCAATAGGCAGGGATACAGTTAGCAAAATGGACTTAAATAGTTCATACTTATTAGTGTCGGGAAATGGATGACTCCTGGTCAGAAGCCAGCGCTACACAAACCAATTAAATGTGCGAATAATTTAAATAGCCATTTAGTTTAATTCAAACAAAGGACTACTATATGCAATATGATTATTACTGAATTTGGTGGGGTATAATCTATCTCTCCCCAAATCGCCCCCCCCCCGCGTAAAGGTCAGTAGCGGTCGGTGGTGGGAGTGCCGCCTACGGATTACGGGCGATTACAGGTAAGTACACATATAAATAAATAAAACAAATTTCGTTTCTCGCACTGCATCACATTTGGCGATGCAGCGCGAGGAACGAAATTTGTTTTATTTACTTATTTGTGTACTTACCTGTAATCGCCCGTAATCTGTAGTTTACTACCCCCCCACCCTGCCCCTCCCCCGCCCCACGTCAGCGCCCGGCGGCACTCCCACCACCAACCGCTACTAGTAAAGGTGGACGAAAACTATCCTTTCCTCTGCTTACAAATCATAGTTTTTTCCCTCCTAATTCTCAATCTTAGTGCCTTTGGAGACCAGCTGGCGGCATGTTATAAACGCTGCAAATACATCTACAGTTTTCAGCCTTTTCTATTTTGCTGATGGGGCAAAGTTGTGGTTCTGATTAAGAATCTACATGGTAAACATCGGCAAAAGCAGTGTGGGTGATGGACTCTTGAAGTACATAACATGCTGACAGTGGTAGAATAGTAATGAGGGTATTTCAAATAAAAAGGAGCATTCCACAAATCGGCATACGTGGTTTTTAAAATAAATTGTAAATAAGTCAAACGTCAAAATAAATGATGTGACGATAATTTTGGAGATGGCGAACTAAACAGAAAGTACTGCGCAGTTTCGTAGACGGTGCTTGAAACAGGAATGCAATGTACTCTAGGCACAACATGGGATTTACCAAATCACACAGCAATATTTCGGGGCTTTTCGGCATTTGAGATGATCGGAATAATTAATCCTTGATGTGGCCCGATTCCCTGATATTTTTCTGTCAGCAAGTATGACGTAGAGCTTAATTTCCAGGATAGAGCTTAATTTCCAAGAAAAGACACATCTACTGATGGCAGAAAGCTGCTTTGCGCCTCAGACCACTGCAGTCTGATATAGGCAGGTAGTGAAGAAAGTTAGTGGATTCAATGGGCGGATCTGCTTGGCAGTAGGCCTTGTGAACGACACGCACATATGTGAAGAGTATATTCTCTTTCTCACAGCCAGTCATGGCCTTTGCTATTATGTGGCAATGGAGGGTAAAATTATGCGACAGGGTCGACTAAATTATGTGTAAAGAAACAGCAATTTAAGTGGCACAAGCAACACTTTCTGTTTACTGCATTAGATCGCCATTTTGCTATTGTAAAACATTTTTTTTATATAGCGCAACTCGATACGAAGGTATCAGAGCACTTTACATGAGCACCAGTTGCGTTACAGACGGACACATTCATTTTGTTAGGCATGGGTAGATTAAGTGATTTGTAAGCCTGGGTGGTGAACTCCATTCCGCTTGCGGAGTTTGCGGAGTTTTCAACACTCCACGTTATGCGGTGGTCGCGGAGTTCCAAAAAACTCCGCTTTACGTAGTGGAGTGGAGTTTTTTTTCCTCGCTCGCATTCGTCAACGCCATGTTGGCGAGCGAGGAAAATCCACCTCCCGGCAAGATTTTTCCTTGTTCGCGATCGTCAACATCAAGTTGGCGAACACGAGCGTGGAAAATAAACCTCCGGGCGAGATTTCTCAATGCGGGGGTCAGGTTTCTCATTGCGAGAGGTTGCGTATGCTCGTGACCGCTCGCATTGAGAAACTGCCCGTTCGCGTTGAGAAAGCTGCCGCTCGAGTAAAAATCTACTCGAGCGGCAGAAGGGAAAGCAGCGCCCACTTGCGCTGTGCATGGTGCCGTTTGCGATGATTGCACAGTGCGGACAAGCATCTGGCACTGAAAATCACTGCGAACTGCATTTTTCTATCGCACTCCTCCACTTGCGGAGCTCCGCGTAGCGCAGTGGAGTTTTTTCTCACTTTGCGGAGTTTCGCGTAGCGCAACTCTGCAAAATCCGCCCAGGGTTAGTGATGTGCCCAGAATCACGGGATGTTGAGCATCCCTGCCCAGACTCGAACCTGGTTCCCCAGCTCCAAGGTTGACAGCTCTAGCCGTGCTTCATCTTTTAAAAGAATAAGGGCCAGTGACAAACCTTTGCTCAATTCCGTGCGACTGGAGCTGCTGAATTTCGTATTCTAATGCCAAGGCTGTGTAGTCTCAATTCCACCTCGTGCCCCTGTTCCTTTATCTCGCTCTTGCAGGGTCTTTTTAATCCCCTCAGTCACGTTTTTTCTGGCATTTCTCTTCCTCATGTTTTTCCTTCTGTGTATTTTCACTCGCGCTCTAGGTCAACGTTTAATGAGGTAGAGTAAATTGCTGGCAGTGGGCCCGACCTACAACCATTGGCTCAAATTAAGCCCTGCCTATTATTACTTTTTTGCCAAAAATGCCACCTCATTAGTAAGTTGAAAGTTGAAAGTTGAGTTTATTGTACAGTTAATTAAACCTTTACAATCATGCGTTAAAATTTCTCTCTAACGTTTTTGCGACTTAAAATAGATCGTTGTTAAAACACAATAAAGTTCAATAATGTGTGAAAGAAAGAAAGAAGGAAAAAAAAAAAAAAGGAGTACGGTTAACTTAGAGAAAAGGTTTGAAAAGGGTAAAACCTAGTGCAAAGCTTTTAAAGTGCATTGTATACATAATTGACGTTACAAAGGTCCCCATTTGAAGAGGCTGCATAGTCCTTAATGTGTATGGTGTACCAGTCTTAACGCTACTGAAGCTCTCATTTAGGATGGCGGTGCAGACTCCGTAGTCCGTTCCGTTATAATGCAGTCTGCGAGCTGGGTTGCCTGCTTTTTTATAATTGATTCTACAGCAGTAAAGTATTTTACCAGGTGACAACTTAGTTGGATGTCCGATTCCACCTCTTGCCCCTGTTCCTTTATCTCGCTCTTGCAGGGTCTTTTTAATCACCTCAGTCACGTTTTTTCCGGCATTTCTCTTCCTCATGCTTTTCCTTCTGTGTATTTTCACTCGCGCTCTAGGTCAACGTTTAATGAGGTAGAGTAAATTGCTGGTAGTGGGCCCCACCTACAACCATCGGCTCAAGTTAAGCCCTGCCTATTATTACTTTTTTGCCAAAAATGCCACCTCATTAGTAATCATTTGACAACTATACAACAATCAGGAGCTCAAAGGTAAGCAAGTAACCTTTCCAAATGGTGTGCCTCTGAATGTTTGACACAGGTGTCCCTTTTTTATCTTAGTAGCTTGATTTTTTTAAGCTAGATTTTTTTTTACTATTGAAATCTGCAAACTACGCTACTGATGGTGGATTATGTGGCAAGTGCAATAAAGGTAGAAACAACGGGGACAAACCCACAGGTAAGTGTTACCACTTGTGTTGACTCAATATGATGTAACAGAGTACAGACATCCAATGGATTTGTAAAAAGACCCCTCACCCACCAACCTAGTTGGTGGCATGCTTCATCATTGGGGTCCCAGCTAGGCTGCCGAATGCAACCCAGCTGTGCTTCAATGCCTGACTACAGCGGAGTGGATTTTATGGTTCAGTGAGGTGGGTGCTCAAAGGGTGGTGAAGTTAAAAATGTCTCTAAGAAATACCCAAACGAAAAAACTTTATTTAAAGGGTCTTAGGACATGGTTAAAAACTAAGGCCGGGATATAGTGAAGATGAAAATGTTCCTTCAATATCTCTTAAGTGTAGGTCAACATGTTTCAGCCTTTTACGGTAATCGTAAGGCTTTCTTCAGGACCACAGTGTAAAAAATAGTGAAGTGGCTACAAAAGTGGAGGTAGCCACGTGAGTGAGATATCAGCACACACGCTAAGGTGTGCTGTGTATGTAGTGGAAGAACCATACTTACGGACCCACTTAATGGTTGAAATCGGTAAGAAAAAAAACACAACATAAAGGACATACAAAACATATAAAACATATGCATGGAACACGTGACTGTCCTTACTTGCATGCTGCGCACTTTGTGTGCTCGGATGCATCTGATGAGTCGTGAAAATAACCCTTTGAAGGGTGTTTGCATGCGATGAACATGGATATACCTTTTGTAAAAAACATCATGCATGGTGAGAGGATTAGCATGCATGTATTTTCGAATACCATGCGTGGTCACAAGTATGCGCAAAACATTCGGCCATCAGTAATGGTTTTACTGGGCTAAGCTAATTAATGTGTGAGACACATTAGGTCTATAGCTGTGAGCGCAGCAAAATTATTGTGCATATACCTGCAAATTGAGCGTAATGTTACTAGAAACAACATGGATAAGAGGGTCCAGGGAAGACCAGTTTAAAAAGGAAGAAAGTGTCTTACTTCAGCCAAGTTAAAAAGGATCAGACGGATCCTGCAAGGGGGAGCCTCCTGTAGTCAAACACTGCGGGCGGTAAAGTAGAAGGAAGTAAATCTATGGAAAACGGGAAGGGAGACAGATGTCAGCCTTGCAGCGATATCGCTATGGAGATGGGGCATGCGAGCTTACTTCATCAAGGATGGCCTCCCACCATTCAAACCTGCTCAGTACTTGACAGGATCCCGCCGGTAACTGAGCCGGTGAACACCGCGTTCAGATAGCAGTTCCTGGAAAGGGCGTGGCTACATAAGAGGACGTATGCCATGTGATCCATAGAAACTACCTAGAGTGCTAACCGTGCTAACGTGGAGAAACGTAGTGTAGAGGCCCATTGGGAAATGGAGCGCATCATAGTTGTAACTTCCTGGTTACAGGTTGAGTGCTGTCACATTGGGAAAATGTCTTAATCAGTAATGCCAATAAAGTTAAGGTTGAAGTAGAGGCCATTTCCAATAGGAGATGGAGCGAGTCGTAGTTGCAACTCCCTGGTTACAGGTGGAGTGCATTCACATTGGGAAAATGTGTATATCGATAAAGCCAATAAAGTTAGAGTTGAAGTTGTAACAATGCCAACAGTAAGTTAAACAAGGGGGCCGCTGGGCACACCATCAAATTTATTTCTAAATTTATAAATGGGTGAACTTTGGATAATAGGCCCCACTGGTGCGTATTGATTACGAAGCGTGTGGAATATACGCTGGTGTAAATAGATGTAGATAAATGTAGGGGGCAGCATCCATGAACTAGCATTTGAATGGCAGTGGGACAAAGAGCCTCGCCCTGCTGGTGTGTGTTAATCACGGAGCGTGTAACTCCTAAGCAGAAGAATATACGCTGATGTGAATGAATGTAGATAAATGCAGGGGGCAGCATCCATAAACTAACATGTAAATAGTAGTGGGACAATGTGCCTCCCAACCCAACTATAGTTAAGGGAACATGGAAGTATCCCTGATCCAATAGTGGAATAGGCGCATTATGGGTACATGTGTTACAAATAGAATCTACACTAATATTGGGTGTTATCATAGTTTGAAAAAGTGTACCGTGGTGCCACCACGTACTAAGAATGCAGAAGTGATGTCATTTACACTCTCTGGAGTGATTTCCATGGGATGTTATCGTTCAGACCATTTAGATGTGTGGATAGGCGATAGACTCAAAGTTGCTCCTTTTCTAAGAGGCAGCTTTGTAGGTTGGTGGTGCCCTTGTCCAGTTGTTCAATTATCACCCATCTCATATCGTTGGTGGTAAGGCCCAGTTCGAGGAAATGCTCTGTCATCTTTGTCGTGCTGCGCTTACAGCGGATGTTACTTCTATGTTCATATATCCGGATTTTTATTTTTTGGCTTGTCATCCCTACATAACGCAGTCCACAGGGGCAGGTGATATGGTAGACAATATTGCATGAGTTACAGTTGGTGTGTTTTCTGATCTGCCACGTCTTCCCAGCTTCTAAACTAAGGGTTTTTGTTGGTTTGGTGAGGTGACACACACTGCAGTTCCCACAGGGAAAGTGACCCACCACATTGGGGAGTCCCCAGGCATTTAGAACAGTGTTTGGTGTGGTCGTTTGCTGTTGGGGGCATGTGGCCACCAGACTGTCTCTCAGACTTTTTGCTCTCTTGTATGAAAACAGTGGTTTTTCCCATTTTAGTCTCCCACTCGTGAGTATTCTCCAGTTCTTTTGGATGATTCGTGTTACTTTATTGGAAATGGAGTTGTATGTCGTTACACATGTTAGTGATATTGTAGAGGTTGTCCGCTGCGGTTGTTCCAACAGACCTTCGAGATTTTGATTCCTGGCTCGTTTCTGAACTTTTTTTGTGATTCTTTCAGGGTATCCTCGGGTTTTGAGTTTGATGTTCAAAGCAGTAGCTTGTTCTTTATAGTTGTGGACATTGCTGCAATTTCTGCGCAGTCTAAGATATTATCCATAAGGCAGATTCGCGTGTAAGGGTCGGGGGTGAAAACTTTCAAAGCGTAAGAGAGAGTTTCACGCAGTAGGTTTGAAATGGGTTTTTTGTCGAGAGATGTCAGCAGTGATGTCTAAGTCTAGGAAGGTAATGCTGTCTCTACTAGCACTGTGAGTGAACTTGAGATTGGGATCCTGTTCATTGATCCAAGTTAGAAAAGATTGTAATCTGTCCTCAGTACCTTCCCATATTAGGATCACATCATCGATGTATCTCTTGTAAAACTTAATGTTTGTGAAAAAAGGGGTTGCGGGGTTCAGAAGATGAGTTTTCTCAAAATTATACACATAGAGGCCCGCCACACTGGGTGTGAATGTGCTGCCCATTGAAGTGCCGTATATCTGTAAAAATAGGTCACCTTCAAATTCAAAATAGTTATCTTTCAGAACCATTTCTGCGCATTGTAGTACAAACGATTTGGGAGTGTTATGATCCCAAGTAGTTGAGTCAAGTGATGAACATAGTACTTGTAATGTGTAATTTTGCGGAAGGCTGGTAAACAAGCTTTCTATGTCCAAACTGACCAAGAAAGAGGTGTCAGAATTGAGGCTCAAGGTATGCAAATGACCCAACAGGTCTTTGGTATCTTTCAGGTAAGTTGGTGTTGATTGTACTATAGGTTGTAAATAGTGATCGCAAAAGCGTGAGAGTGGTTCCAATATTGAACCTATGCCCGAAACTATGGGGCGCCCGGGAGGGGGGGGTCTGTTTTTATGAATTTTTGGGATGGTATAGAAGTATGGAATTTTTTCTCCACCAGAGGTCAGGAATAGGGCCTCGTGTTTGCTGTTGTCTCCCTTGGATTCTGCGTCTTCAACTAATGCTTGTATTCTGGTTCTTAGGTCATCAGTGGGGTCATGTTCCAATCGCCTGTAGTTTTTTGCATCTTCATGGAGTCTTACGCATTCTGTTTGGTAATCTTCTTTATCTTGGAGAACAATCCCACCGCCCTTATCTGCCGGCTTTCATTACGATGTGGTCATTGGCTTTGAGGGCACGTATGGCGGCAAATTCAGTGCCACTCGTATTTTTGAATTGAGGTTCTTCTTGTGTAGCTTCGATAGCCTGCTCAAAAGCAATGAGCTCCACTGGTATGGCATGTGGCGGGGGAGTGAAAGAGGATTTCAGCTTGAGATTCATGTCACCTTCATCACCATTTGGTTCCTGTGGTGCTCCGAAAATTGGGGTGCTGTGAGTCCCTCGCACTCATGGACCCCAATGCCACTGCTGCACCAAGAGAGGTGCAGAAAGAGGCAATAGAGGTGCAGAAATAGGCAAGAGAGGTACAGAAAGAAGCAAGTGAGGTGCAGAAAAAAGCAAGAAAAGTGTAGAAAGAGGAAGAAAGGTGCCGAAAGAGGAAGAAAGGTGCAGAAAGAGGAAGAAAGGTGCAGAAAGAGGAAGAAAAGCGCAGAAAGAAGCAAGAGAAGTGCAGAAATAAGCAAGAGAGCTGCAGAAAGAAGCAAGAGAGGAGCAGAAAGAAGAGAGTGATGTGCAGAAAGAGGCAAGAGAGGTGCAGGAAGAAGCAAGAAAAGTGCAGAAAGAGGAAGAATGGTGCAGAAAAAAGCAGGAGAAGTGCAGAAAGAGGCAAGAGAGGTGAGAAAGAAGCAAGAGAGGTACACAAAGAGGCAAGAGAAGAGCTGAAAGAGGAAGAAAGTTGCAGAAAGAAGCAAGAGAAGTACAGAAAGAGGCAAGAGAGGTACAGAAAGTAGCAAGAGAGGTGCAGAAAGAGGCAAGAGAGGTGCAGAAAGAGGCAAGAGAAGTGTAGAAAGAAGCAAGAGAAGTATGAGTCTCTGGAAAGGTACACTTGAAGTAGGCTATATAAATTTAGGTGTCTGCTTGCAATGGGAAGTGTACTCTGTCAAGGTTAAAGGTCTGCGTGCTCTCGTGACTCAGGTATGTTTCTACTTGTACATGTATTCTGACACGTGCTGTGCGTCGGAAGATGCTACCTTAAAAACATGGTAGCTTCTCATACAGGTGCACAAATCTTCTCAGTTCCGCTCCATCATTCAGTCGCAGAGGGAGACATGTCTTACCCATGTAGGTGTCACAAAACCCCTCAAATAGACTGTTGAATATGCACGTGCCCTGTATTATGAGCAGAAAGGAATACATAAACCTTCTTCTACAGAAACGTAGAGAGCATGCGGTCTGAAACACAGGTTTTCCCCTATTTCTAGGCTTCTTTTTTTGTATCATGTCACTAGGAAAAGGCACAGAGACACGCATTGAAGCCTTCGGAAACATGGTGAGACTTACAACAGTGACATGGGAAGGGTTGCTGTTTTATATTTGGCTAGGCCGAACATTCTGAGCAGTCGGTAAATAGTGAAGCTGCCAGAGAAAAATGAGGTTTAAGATATGTTGGCAGAGGGATTAGGGATTAGGCTACTTTGTATGAGTCTCTGGAAAGGTACACTTGAATTAGGCCGTATAAATTTAGGTGTCTGCTTGTAATGGGAAGTGCACTCTGTCAAGTTTAAAGGTCTGCGTGCTCTCATGACTCAAGTATGTTTCTTCTTGTACATGTATTCTGACACATGCTGTGCGTCTGAAGATGCTCGCTTAATAACCTTGTAGCTTCTCATATAGGTGCACAAATCTCCTCAGTTCTGTTCCATCAGTCAGTCGCAGAGGGAGACATGTCTTACCTATGTAGGTGTCACAGTACCCCTCAAATAGACTGTTGAATATGTACGTGCTCCGTAGTATGAGCAGAAAGGAATACATACATCTTCTTCTACAGAAACCTAGAGAGCATGCAGTCTGAAACACAGGTATTCTACTATTTCTAGGTTTCTTTTTATGTGTCATGTCACTATGAAAAGGCACAGACACATGCAAAGATAGGCCTAGCCCTGGGGGATGGGGTCCCCAGGGCATATATTGCCTTGGGAGGGGGCAACGTGGTCCCCCTCCCTTTTAAATTAAATTGAAATAAAAAAATGGGTCAGGCCCCGGGGTATGGGGTCCCCAGGGCACAAAAGCACCAAGGAAAGGGGGCCACACAGCCCCCTTTCCTAAATTAAAAAAATATATAGGAACAGGCAACTTGCTGTAGCCCCCCCCCATTCTCCACTACTCTGCAAACACTCCTCCTGGTGCGTTCTTGGTTGCGGGATGAAGTCCCCGTTGCTGCTGAGGGTGCTTAGGGGCCAGCTAGCTCACCAGGTACCTCCAGTAAGACCCACACAGTGGGATTGCTGAGAGGTCCACTTTACTCCTGCGGGGCCTTGGGGGCGAAGAAGCCCTCCTGGTAGCTCCTGTAAGTCCTACGCAGCGGAATTCCTGAGCGCTGGTTGGAGGCCCAGCCCCCTTTGTCCACCACTTTGCAAACATGACTTCTAGTTAAAAAACCTTCAAAATTCCCTGCAAAAAACACAGGTTTCAGGGACGTTATAGTTAGAAATTAGCATTTAAAAAACCTTAGAAATTCACTGAAAAAACCACAGGTTTCAGGGACGTTATAGTTAGAAATTAGCATTTAAAAAACCTTAGAAATTCACTGAAAAAACCACAGGTTTCATGGACATTATAGTTAGGCTGACATTTCACTCATACAAAACCAGAGAAATTCAGCCGTTATAGATAGCTGAGCTAACTATAACTCGCACCCCTGCAATGCACTGCTGATGACGTCACATATTACATCACTCATGACATGGTCAGTGACATCACTCATGACATCTCAAATGACATCACTGATGACACCTACTGGTGGTTGCCAGTAGGTAGTTATAGTTAGGACCTAGTTTCCATAGGAAAAGCATTTTTGACTTGGCTATAACTTTGGCGTTGTTTGACCAATCTGCGTGAAATTTAGCTAAAAAAAGGGTCACTGTGGGTACTATTGCTATGCAAAGTTTGGGGGTGATCCATGGAGTGGGGACAAAGAATTTGGGGTGCGAAATAAGGTTGCGTTTGTAATGTTAATTCCCATAGGAGCCTTTAGCCACCTCTACAGCCCGAACCGCTGAACGGACTTGCACCAAATTTGGCAGGCAGGTAGATGTTAGTTCAAGGGGGAAACAGCGTTTACAATGCTGTCATACATCGCGGTGCTTTTACAACGCGATACCTTTACATTGCAAGTCATTAGAACAACTTGCTGTAGGAGGCGCTACGGTATTGGAAAGGAAATCCAACACCTTCCCTGCTGTTGCGCAAACTGGAGTAGGAATAGTAAATAATACTATTCCTAAGTCCAGCACACCCCCTACAGCAAGTCGTTCTAATGACTTGCGATGTAAAGGTATCGCGTACTTACAACGTGGTCCTTGTAACGACCACATTGTAAAAGCACGCAATGTAATAGCATGTGCTGTATCATGCTATATTCGTTCAAGGAAGTGCCTTTTGCTTATTTGGTGTAAATTCATTCAGTAGTTTTTGACAAATTTAAGATTAAATTATAGTAATATCTCTGGCCGCGGATATTTTGCAAAGGTTTCGAGATGAATCGCGAATGCATGCGCCAACTGGAATGCACTGATTGGCTGAACGCAACCTGAATAGGAAGTTGGGGCCACCATTTCATCTATCGGGAACGGTTCCTGGGGCTGAAAATCTGTGTGAAATCCCACATGTGTGGTCATGGTGGAGATACCATGTCCCCATGGTTGAGAATGGATGTGTTAGTGACACAAGTTATTCGAGGTGATGCTGCAACTTCCAGCGCGGCCCCTTGTACCATGGCGTGGACATTGCAACTATCAGCCTTGTCGTGAATATTGGTGAAAATATATTAAAAACTATATAAATGAATCATTAATATGCATTGTTATAGAGATATTGAGATATTGATAAATGTTTTTATAGAATTATTTATATAGTGAGTTATGTACTGTGATGGTTTGAATTAATTATAAAGTTATAATTTTTTAATGTGGTTGCAGCTATTGAATTCCTACTTTTGCTTTCTGCATGCATGACATAACTGTGGCGCTCGCGATCTCTGGCCTCACCGCCAAAACGGAAAATAGGTTTTAGAGATGGTTGTTCGAGAAATACACTAGAAAAACATGAGTTTGACGTGTACAGTAATAAACCTCTAGTGTGTTAAATAATGTAATGTGTGTGCATATATGTTTTTTCACTTTAGGGAAAAGGCGCAATCGTCGCAGTTAATGATGTCACCGCAAAGTCCCAAATAACCAAGAAAACAGAAAATAGGTCTGAAAGATTGTTTATAAAGAAACTTAGTACAAAAATATGAGTTTAAACATGCTTTGAAAGAAGTATGTATATAGTAATGTGTGTAGGGCAACGTTCAGAATGGATTTTTTTACATATTATTTTTGGATGTGTAGGTAGTCATTGA
The DNA here is from genome assembly GCA_963921515.1 of Calotriton arnoldi. NCBI lineage: Eukaryota > Metazoa > Chordata > Amphibia > Caudata > Salamandridae > Calotriton > Calotriton arnoldi. The sequence continues at coordinate 1,020,986 of CAWUFW010006167.1, forward strand.
ATGTCTGATTTTGTTTTCTGATTTTGCAACTTGTCCGCGGGGATCGCGACATCGTCGATCGCGAACAACACCAAAAACCAAAGAAAAAAAAACCTTCACAATATTCCGGATGCAGAGTTTCAGGTTACTCAGAAACACCCTCTTGCCTTCATCTGTAAAATGCACTCCATTATTTCTATAAATCCCATGCATGTCCAAATTCAGATTGTTGTTATAGATACAGCCCATGCAATGGTCTCTGAGGAATGCAGAAACAGTTTTATTAGCATGTTTCCTGTCTTTGTCAATCTGTGGACATAATTGATTTGACCACTTCCATTTCTGTCTTTGGCATATTTTAGAGTACACTAAGACAGTGTGAGGGAAAAGTGACATCACTTCTGCAAAGGTTTCTTTCATTAGGATTTCCAGCCCTACCCCAGTCAATGTGCCTAGGTCGTTGCCACTACAGTTCACAATCATGTGGTGATGAGCTTGGGAATCCACAACGGATTTAACCAAAGCCAGCAACTGATGAAACTTTAACCCTCTCTGGCCAAACCAAGTAATCTGCACATTTGGCAAACCCAAGTCCCTGTAAATACCTCTCTTTTTTGCAGCCTCTTTAGCCCAATAGATATATCGGTGGCCCACAATCCATACTCTAAGCATTTTGAAGTGAAGGAACAATAGTAGTCAGGAGAAGCCTGGAGCTGAATGAGGTTGTTTTCCAAAGGAAAAGCAGTTAAAATTGAGGTTTTTAAAAAGAAAATATACATATATATATATATATATATATTTCATTGGATGCTGTCAGCATGAAAGTGAATAACATTAGGTAGTGTGTTGGATGGCTCAGGAAGAAGTCTTATTATTGACTGTTGTTTAAAAAAGAAATGTAATACAGACATTGATATGCTTTTGAATCTGAGGAGTAAACCAAACCTGCTGTATCTCTTTTGGAAGTAGCATGTTCCTTCTAGAATGTGCTGTGAACTTGTGACCTACTGGTTCCACTGGATTGTTAGGTTCACTGAGCTAAGAGTGTATTGGGGGAAGGGTGTTAAAGAGATTAAAAAAAATGTAAGTTGAGGAGAGAGGACACAATTTAAGTAATGGCAAGCTTTATTTTCCAGCTCAGGACTATGTAATAAACTGTTGTGTTTAATTTTTTTTTTTAAATGAAGCTAGTTATAGGTTTGGGCTCCCGTGTTTTTAGCAATTCCTCTACGATCATTGCGAACACACATGGATAGGAATCTGTCTTTGAAAGAGGGGCAAAGGGTTAATAGATACTAACCATTCAGAAGTGGAGATAGTGCAGTCTAAAATGAAAGACATGATTTCACTTGCTGCCTTTCTCATGATCACAGATGCAAAGATGAAGAGGTTGCCATTTCATGGTTGCTTTGTATGAGAGTAGTGTACCATTCTTGTGCTTAGCTTTTACAAATGCTAACAGTGTCAAAACTATACAGAGTTAATACCACAATATGATCTACAAACTGAATTCACTGGTATGTACATAACTTTTAAATCCTTTATAAATATTACATTAGAAACGAAGATGTATATGGGAGTTTGATAAAAAGAGTATCACAGTGATATGAAAAAATATATCAGATGAACTGTGTGTATTAGAGAGTATGTGTTTAAGAGCTTTGTGGTGAACGATTTGGGAAGTAAGAGAAAAATGAATTAGTGCCGCTTTTTTTTACATTGTGTACTTTATTGAAAAGTAAAAGTATAGTATTGTGGAAAGTTGAAATGAGGAACTAAGAATGTTTTAAATGTCTAAATATCATTTGCAAAAGAGATATGTCTGTCATTTGCATTCTGGGAGTTGTAGTACTTTTAGTAACATTACTAAATAGTAACCCTGGGCGTAGTTTGCGTAGTAGCACTACGCGTAGCTACGCAAAGTACACTTTGAACTACACAAATTGCGTAGTGCGTAGCTGTGTGCTTGTCTGTACTGTGCAATAATTGCCAATGGCATGTTGCACAGTGCAAGTTAAGATAAAATAAGTATCTCTGTATTTATATGCTAAAATGCATATAGTAAATTAACAAGCAGTGAGAGAGGTGATGATTTTGGGATCCTCGCTAACCTAGGGAGAGAACCAAGCAGATGCATTGAAAACAAAAGGCACATCTTGTTGAACGATTCGGTGGTGGTCCCATCCTCTTAGGACCACCCCAAGCACAGTTATTGGCAAAAATACAATCCCAACAAAACATTATGGGACGAGATTAGCAGTGGGCAGTGAATATTATAGTATCCAATATCAAAATAATTCTACAAAGAGCTGCAGTTCAACTAGTCGTTACTAGATGTCCCTCACGAGTCAAATGCAAAAGCATTGAAATTATTATTACATCAAGCTGCAGTTCCACTAGTCGTTACTAGATGTCCCTCACGAGTCAAATGCAAAAGCTTCATGAAAGGGTTTCAATGCTTTTGCATTTGACTCGTGAGGACATCTAGCAACGACTAGTGGAACTGCAGCTTGATGTATTAATAATTTCAATGCTTTTGCATTTGACTCGTGAGGGACATCTAGTAACGCCTAGTTGAACTGCAGCTCTTTGTAGAATTATTTTGATATTGGACACTATAATATTCACTGCCCACTGCTAATCTCGTCCCATAATGCTTTGCAGGGCCTTTGGTTGGGATTGTATTTTTGCCCATAACTGTGCTTGGGGTGGTCCTAGGAGGAGGGACCACCACTGAATCGTTCAGCATGATATGCTTTTTGTGTTCAAGGCATCTGCTTGGTCCTCCCCCTAGGTTAGGGGGGACCCCAAAATCATCACCTCTCTCATTGCTTGATATTTTCATTGTCAAAGTTCACTTTTGTGAATTGGTTATATGCTTTTTAGCATAGAAAATTGCTTTATCAAAGCATTTGTAGGTGTTTATTATACTGCTGCTACGCTACATCAATTAGCACAGTTTTTCACTCTGCTACGTGCAATTGCGTAGTAGCACAAACTTTGTATGCTCTGTGAGCGTAGCGAAGTATTACGCCCAGGGTTACTAAATAGGAGTAGTGTAGTCACAAATTAAAAGATGAGAACATGTTGTCTGCCTGTATATGAATTATAAAGAAGTAATATTTGTTAGGTATATATTGGGAAGTGTTTGCCAATGTGGTTTTTAACTTATACGATCGTTTAGCGTATGCTTATATGGTGTGTTATGGTTCTTCTGGTTGCAAATAGTTATATATATATGGTGGGACTTTTGAGTTTAGTTAAAGATGCAGAGGCATATTTGTTTTTGGAAAGATGGCTTGAAGGTGTACATCTATTAAGAAATCACATATATGTTTACATGATGAGCTATGTTCAGTAAGGCTGATGAAAATTTCATGTATATAGTGAGGGTGGTGTTTATTCTTTAAAAGTAGTTTGTTTAAAATTGAGAAGGATTCATAGTGCAGAATGCCTTGAGAGTTCTTGTGCAAGCTTCATTTGGAGTGTAACTTTTGTTTGGAAACTGCTGAATATATGTTTTAGAGGCAGAAGAAGTATTTGAGAAATGAAGTAGCTATACTATTCACAAAAGGTTTTGTCCTTTGAAACATTTGAAAATGTTGTTTTTTGTTTTAGAAATGTACTGATGCATGTGGATGCTCAGTAAAAAAGCAATGTATGCTGCTAGAAAGCCATGTATGCAATTATGTACCAAGTGTGATATCTAGACTTCAGTCATACATAGCTCAGTAGAAAAACATATACATAGTAAACCAGGTAGTTTGATAGTGACAGAAGGAGATAACCAATGAGCCAGATATATATTCACAACTGTTATGTATCTAACATTAATGAAGATACTTTCATAGTCAGTCAGGGAGTAGTCAGGTACTCATGCACTCAGCCAACCACTAGTGAGGCAGTCATCAAATCAGTGATTCAGTATCCATGGAGTTATTCAATTACCTAGACACTACACATGTAGTCTTGCAATCAGGCAGGTAGAAATTAAGTAGTCATTCAACTATGGAGGCACTAATTATACATTCATCTAATCACCCAGACAGTAACCATTTACTTATGCAATTAACAAGACTGTAACTATGCAGTCATTGTAACACATGCGCAGAAGATATGCAGTCATCTAAGCATACAATTACAGCCCATGCAGTCATTGAAATACTGAGGCACATGCATGAACTCATTCAAACACTCAGGTACTACTCATGCGCTCATCTAATTGCGTAGAGAGTGCTATTGTAGTAAACTTGTTATTCATCCAGTAGCTATGTATGTACTCATTTAATTACTGAGGGAATACACTTGCATTAATACAATCACCCCAGAAGTACACTTACTTTCATCCAATCTCTCAAGGTTTAAGAATGGAGTCATGCAATCACACACACTAGTAATGCACCCATGTAATCAGCCAGACATTCCTGATGTACTCATTGAATTATCCAGGCACTACCCATGTAGTTATCTAAACACCCAGGCACTCCCTGTTTACTGAACCAAAAACACATGGGCAGCTGCCATATAGTCATGCAGTCACTGAAACACTACTCATGCACTCATCCTATCTGATAGGTGCTATGCATGTACAATCATGTATGATCTATCCATGACTCTATAAATCATCTATATATTATCTATGCACTCCTGCAATCATCCAGGCACTAATGTTGCACTCATTTAATCATCCAACCAGTATCTATGCATGTATTGAATTATTGAGCCATTAGTCATGCACTTATCTTATCATTCAGGCACTACTTATGCACTCATCCAAACACCCAGATTGTAGTGATATATTCATGTAAACATGCATGCAGTAACTATGCAGATATGGAACGATCCATGGAGTTCTGATATACTCAGTGAGTCATCTAGGCAGTACCTGTATCCTGAAAGAATCACCTAGGTACTATGTGTGAGGGGCTGGCTCAGTATATGATGTACACTTATGTAAGTAGACATCTTGCACTGATCCAGACAACCCTTATGGTGATTTTAGTGGTCTTAGACAACCTTAGAAAGCTCTCTAAGTGGTAGCTGTGGAAAGCAGCTTTCAGGTTTAGTCCAGAAGGAGTGCAAAGCAGCTTGTTTCACCAGTATATAATCTTATAGGTATAGATTAAATGAAAATGAACCACACAGTGTATTTATAAAAATATGCATTTATTATAAGACAATCACTAACACATTTGGATATCTCCTAGCCGGCGATATACCCAATATACACAATACTTTACAATAGAAACAGGTAAGTAGCACAGAATACACAGTGGTCACCAGAGGGGGACCAAACCATATACTAAAATAGTGGTATGCGAACCACGACTCGAGTCAAGACAATACTCAGAGGACGTATAAATTAACCCTGGGCGTAGCAGGCGTAGTGCCTCTACGCGTATTTCCACGGAGTTTAAAAAAAACTCTGTGGAAATACGCTACGCTCACTCCCCCCTCCCAAGTCTTTAAACATATGTTGTATGTCTGACGCGTGTGTGCACGCACGTCAGACGTACAACGTAGTGTTTTTTTAATTACAGAAGGACGCGAGGAGCAGGACGGAGAGCGGCCAGGCAGGGAAGGCGTAAGACAACAGGTAAGTGGCTTCTTTTACATTTTTAAAGACTTTGGGAGGGGGAGGAAGCAGCTAACTCCGCTCTGCCACGGAGGCAGAGTTTTTGCCTACTCCGTGTTCGCCACGGAGCGCGGAGTAGGCAAATCTCCGCAAACTCCGCTGGCGGAGCGGCGTTACCCGCCCAGGGTTAGTAGAAATGCCGCGGACCCAAGCAACTACGCAAAGTGAGTATCTAGAGCCTCACAGAGGTCGTGTGCAGTGTAGGAACATGACTGCATTCGCCGTACAAATCAACGTGTAAGTCGCGGTTGCAAATTTAAAGAATAAGGACCCTCCCCAGTGGACCCTGACAAAACCCCGTAGAGGACAAGAGGTTGGAGAGCCACCCTACCCATGGATACCCTAGGAACCAGGGTACCTGCACCAGGGAAACCGAGTGCATAGGTGTGAGGTGGTATCGGAAACCACCGTCGAACCCAATGGAGGACTTCAGAAAGACGCCTCTGCTGGAGAAGGTGAAAGTGTCTGGTGGAACCTAAAGGTGGATTCCAAGATGTGAAGAACTTGCAAGCAGAGGGGACAGAGTCCATGCCACTCAGGATTGACCAGGAGTCACGGAAGACAAATGCCCATTGATGTCGGGTGTTGCAGGAGAGCTGTCGGTGACCTTGGAAATGCAGCTCTGTGGACAAGGCGATGCTGTGGAAGACCAGGAGCTTTACACGAGCTATCCTACATTGGATGTCGAGAGTTGAGGGCTCGGTGTCCGGCAGAAGCACCAACAAGCCTTGGCAACTGCAACCAATGTGGAAGTTGAAGAAGGTGCAATGTCGGGACCAGCAAGTTCCAGGAGACTCACCACAAACAGGGGAGTCAGGGCAGGCCCCGAGCAAAGATTACAAAATAAAGAAAATGAAATTATGACAATGGGAAACAATAAGAGTGGACAAACTGTACATTGCAAGGACAGAAAAGGTTGTAAAAGACATGGACGCACGTTAACCAGGAGACAGAGTCAGTTTAAGGAAATCAGAGCCAGAATGTTTCGTAGTAGAGTGGTTATAAATATACGAAGAACTATGAAGAAGTATAGAAGAAGAAGAGAGGCACTGAAGCAGAAAGTACGAGTTGAGAGAGTAGTTGATAAGTCCTTTGTTTGAAGAGGAAGCTTTTCATTTTGATTCTAAATAGAATGAAGACTCTTAACAAAATAGTGTTGTGCATGAAGAGACAAAACCAGAAGAAAAGATTAGTGAATAGAAGTAACTTCTTTACAGTTTTTAGTGGAGAATGGATGCATACTTCTAGTATAGAGCCTTTCTTTAATGAAGAAAGTTATCTCCAGGATAACAGATTAGTTCATGCTATTGATGAAGGTGGATAATATTATGAAACAAAGAATGGCAGTCCTATAGCAAAAGAGGTGATGGTACCTAAAATGTAGAAGAAGTTATTGCAGAAGAGGTACAAGGGATGCGTAGTCAGGCACCTGTATACAAATGGAATTGTAGTAGTATTTGTAGTATTAGACATCAATTCATTGATATATTACAGAAATTCCTACGTATATTTCCAAGGCAAACTTTAAAACACAAATTAAGTACTTTGCAAGGTTTGGATCCTTGCAAGCTGAGAAAGCATACAAATTTGCAGGGACCCTCACTAGCTTGTTTATCAAAGAAAGTGTGCCAAAGAGCACCTTTCATCATTTTAGGATATTAGATGTACACCACTCAACAATGTGAACTTTAGTTAGGAGTCTGTATTATGTGAAAAATCCTGCTTTATATTTCGAAGAAATGAATTGGACACTTTTGCATGGTATGTGGCAGAGATAGAAAAGGTTTGTGATGAAGTGCTGTTTTGTTTCTTTGGACCAGAACAGGACTGTAGGGAAATTGAAGAGTTGATAACAGGAGTTGTAGAGCAGGACACAGGTACCACAGTTTATACTTTTGAAGAAGAGATTACAAAATTTAAGACAGTATGTGCTGAAAAACAAGAGTATGTGTGTATATGCTGTCGACGCACTCACTACAAGAATCAAACACGGTCTGTTTACTTATATTTAAAAAGTGAAATAGAGAATAACGATAACTGGCAAAAGTTTGCATTGTAATTATTTGTAGAAGAAAGATTTGACTTGTCCACATGACAAGTTATATGTAAGTACTGCTACAATAAATTAGAGGATACAAAATGCCTGCTAGAGCTGTGAATAACAAGGTAGAACTGGTTCCCATTCCAGAAGCATTTCAAGGATCAAATATTTATGAGTCCATTCTTATCCAAACTATACATCCATTTCAGGCTATAGTACGTATAGACCAAAGACAGGGAAGTTACCCCAACAGAGCTGCAAAAAGGTCTTAAAGGTAGAGTAGTGTGTTTGCCATTAGATGTCAAGAAAAACATTGAAATGGTAGGGGTAGATAGAGATTTAGAGGAAGGACTAAGTAATTCCTGTAAATGGTGTGCCTACCAAGAACAAGACGATATGGCAGGAGTTTGTAGATGTTACCAAAGTTAAAAAAGCACCTTTATATCTAGTACAAAACAATATTTACTATAGAAATATGAAAAGCCTTCAAGATATCACACATATGGAGGATCAGACATTTCCATCAACATGTCAGATTGAGAAGGTGGATCAGTCCAGGACAGAAGAAATTTATGAACATTATAGCATCCAGCCTTTGCATTCTAAAGAGGTTATTAGTGATGCCACTGAGCTGTTTCAAATGAAGGAAGCAAAAGTAACTCCATTAAGTGTGTGGTAAAAAAGTTTAAAAGCTCAGTGTTTCCCACATCTTTTTCCTACTGGAGTTGTTGGCAGGTATGACGAGCGGCTTGTGCAAATACCTGCAGCTAAGCATAAATGTAGTAGACTTTATTTAGAAGATCCTAGATTTTGTCAGTGTATTCAATACATATTTCACCTATTATTTGAGAGTGACTTGTCTGGCCTCTCATATGCCATGAATCATATTTTTAAAAAATGAGATAATTTGCATAATATATCAGTAAGAGAACTTTTGGAAAAAGTTAAAGGAAAAGATGAGCACTTGGAGTACAATTTAATAAACCTAATGGCATTGCAGCTTGGGACTAATGAATATTAGTATCGGTGTCATGGTGAACTCAAGTGCATGTTAGGGAACCTTGGGGCACCTACTTGGTTCCTGATGCTGAGTTATGCTGAATATGCATGGGCTGACCTGCTAGAATGCTTGCAGGAGGCAAATTCAAATATAAAGGATATTCATCTGAAGACTCCATGAGAACTGTGCTCACTAGACCCTGCAAATGTTTGCAGATATTTTAATCACAGATGTCAAGGAATGATGGTTTTCATCTTGAACCAATAAAAACCTCCTCCTGTTGAAGTTATTGATTTATTTTGGCATAAAGAGTACAAAGCTAGAGGTGCTCCCCATATTCACATGCTGTTGTGGGTAAAAGATGCCCCAAAGTTTAACAGCAGTGATGAGTCTGAGTTGTCTTTTATTGAGCAGTATGTAACTTGCTCCATCCCAAAGGAGAGTAGTGGTAACATATTAAAAGAACAAGTTATACGATTCCAAAATCATAGATGCAGAAAATATTGTCAGTGAAAATACAGAGCAAAAGGGAAGTTTTCTATTTTTCGGTTTCCACGACTTGTCATCTCACAAGGAGAGAGCTTTTTGTCTGCAGTCAGACATACACTTACAAGGAAATCACCAAAAAATACATACAACCTAAGAAGAACAGAGTCCTCGAAGTACATTAATGACTACAACCCTGTGATTCTGAAGATGTGGAATGCAAACATGGATGTGCAGTTTGTTGCAAATATCTCAATTGCTTTTGCTCGGTACGTTACATGTTATTTAACAAAGTCTGAGAAAACTGAGATGGAAGAGATGTGAGAGGAGATTTCAGCAGAAAAGAGTCTTATGAAGAAATTGTATGATTTTAGTTTGAAAATGCTTTCTCACAGAGAATTAGGCTTCTATGACTGTGTAGACAGGTTAAGCTCAGCTATTTTGTTTTCTAAATCTAGATGAGTTGTATTGGTAAGTTTAGGGCTTGCTAATACGTGTAACAGAGTACTGAAGTCTTTTCCTGAAATTCAATATCTTGCAGAATTTGAGCCACACAGTACAGATATTCTGAAGAGTACATGCTGGATACGTACTATCCAAGAAGAAGTCATCATCTGGAAAGGATGTGTCTTTATGAAATACTTCAACATTATACTTTCAGAAGTAATGTCAGGGAAAACATAGATGAAGGTACATTTGCTGTGGCTGGATGTGAAGGATGTTTGGTGAGATAGCAATGAAAATTTAATCAACCATCGAAAGCTAAGTTGCCAAACTCCAGACAAAAGAGCGTTTTTCTATTTAGCCTTGCTACAGTTGTTTACTCCATGGCAAACTGAAAGTGAGCTACTTGGGAAATTTGACTGTTATGAAGACTCTTTCAATGCTGTGAAAGACAGCATTGAGTGCTCTGTGTTTCCAGTGTATCTTCAAATGTTGAGAGATGAGATTGAACAAGAAGAAACAACTGCTGCTGAGGTAGCAAGAGAGGGTTCTCAGAGTAGTCAAAGTTCAGCACCTAGAAGTCAAGATCATTTTGGACAGCCAATCATTGAAAATTAGGCTGCAATAGCTATGAATTAGATGGAGAATGCAATGCAGCAAGTAAGACAGGAAACTGTCTTTCTAGAACTACTAATACAGCAATTGAATGCATATCGGAATTTTTTTTTTGAAGAGGTAAAAGGTAAAGTAGAACATGGATTTCTCAATGAGAATAAAAAGTGTTCATGTTCTACATATAAACCTGTTCTATTGTACATAAGTGGTCAAGCTGGAACTGGAAAAAGCTTCTTGATTAAAGTACTGACAAGTTACCCACAGAAAACAACAGATTCCAATTTGTCATGTGTAGTCACTGCACCAACAGGCTTAGCTGCTCATCATGTTAAAGGAGTTACCCTTCATCGATTATTAATGCTGCCTGTTGAACATGACAACAAATTACAATACAACAAACTATCTGGTGATGCTTGTCTTGAAGTGGCAAGAGTATTAAAGAAATTAAAGCTACTCATTATTGATGAAGTTAGTATGGTGTCTAACTTAATGCTAGCTTTTATACATTTAAGAATGCAGCAAATATTAAAAACTGACTATGATGTACTTTTTGGAGGAAAAAACGTTTTAGTCTTTGCTACAACTAACTCCCGTAAAAGAACAACCTGTATTCAAGAAACTACTATATAATGAAAGAAGGAATTCACTAGGAAGTATTAGAAATTTAAAGATTTAAAGATTTGGGAAAACCCAAGCAGTGCCCGTGCACTCATCTATTCACTCAGGCACTCTCACAATCACCTAGGCTCTATCCATGCATTCATCTAATCACCCAGATACTGCCCTTGCCCTCATCCATTCACTGAGGCACTATCTGTGCAGTCATCCACTCACCCAGGCATTACTCATCCACTCATCCAATCACCCAGGCAGTAACCATGCACACATCCAATCACCCAGGCACTACTCATACATTCTTCTAATCACCTAGGCACTATCCATGCACTCACAGAATCACCCAGGCACTATCATTGCACTCATCCATTCACTCAGGCACTACCCATGCACTCATCCAATCACTCAGGCACTAACAATGCACATTTCAAATCATTCAGGCACTACCTATGCACTCTTCCAATCAACTAGGCACCACTCTAGCACTCATCCATTCACTCAGCCACTACCCATGCACTATGCAATGACCCAGACACTAACCATGCACACATTCAATCATTCAGGCACTACCCATGCACACTTCCATTCACTCTGGCACTACTCATGCACTCATCCATACACCCAGGCACTACCCGTGCACTCATCCAATCACCCAGGTACTACTTTTGCACTCATCCATTCACTCAGGCACTACGCATGCACTCATTCTTTAACTCAGGCACTACTCGTACACTCATCCAATGATCCAGGCAATACCCATGCAATTTGTTGTGTGTAGTCACTGCACCAACAGGCTTAGCTGCTCATAATGTTAAAGGAGATACCCTTCATCATTTATTAATGCTGCCTGTTGAACATGACAACAAATTACAATACAGCAAATTATCTGGTGATGCTAGTCATGAAGTGGCAAGAGTATTAAAGCCCAGTGTATCTTCAAATGTTGAGAGATGAGATTGAACAAGAAGAAACAATTGCTGCTGAGGTAGCAATAGAGAGTTCTCAGAGCAGTCAAAGTTCAGCACCTGGAAGTCAAGATCCTCTTGGACAGCCAATCATTGAAAATGAAGATGCAATACCTATGAATGAGGTGGAGAATGCAATGCAGCAAGTAAGACAGGAAACACTAATACAACAATTGAATGCAGATCAGAAAGACATTTTTGAAGAGGTAAAAGGTAAAGTTGAACATGGATTTCTCCATGGAAATAAAAAGTGTGCATGTTCTACATATAAACCTGTTCTATTGTGCATAAGTGGTCAAGCTGGAACTGGAAAACGCTTCTTGATTAAAGTACTGATAAGTTACCTATAGAAGACAACAGATTCCAATTTGTCGTGTGTAGTCACCTTACCAACAGGCTTAGCTGTTCATAATGTTAAAAGAGTTACCCTTCTTCTATTATTAATGCTGCCTGTTGAACATAACAACAAATTACAATACAACAAATTATCTGGTGATGCTTGTCATGAAGTGGCAAGAGTATTAAAGAAATTAAAGCTACCCATTATTGATGAAGTCATTAAGGTGTCTAACCTAATTCTGTCCTTTGTACATTTATGAATGCAGCAAATATTAAAAACTGACTACGATGTACTTTTTGGAGGAAAACACTTCATAGCCTTTGGAGACCTGCTACAACTAACTCCTGTAAAAGGACAAGCTGTATTGAAGAAACTACTAGTTAATGAAACAAGTAATTCACTAGGAAGTATTGGAAATGTAAAGATTTGGGAAAACTTTCAATACAAAGAGTTAATCCAAAATATGCACCAAGCATCAGATATGCATTATGCAGATATGCTAAAGAATATAATAGTGGGAGTCCTCACAAAAGAGGGAAAGACAATATTACAAACCCGTCTCATTAAAAATGTATTTCCGAGTAATGTTTCAGCTGCTGAAGTAATGTACAAATTTGTTAAGGAAGAGAAGTCTATTGTTTGTTTGATGGCAAATCTTGAGGAGTGTAGTAAATTTAATGAACAATTGCTGCAAGTGGAAAAAGAAGAGATTATCAACATTAGAACAAATGATAAAATGGAACATCAAGGAGTGACAGTACTACTAACAGAAAACTGCAATCGAAATTGGATAGTTTAGAAAAGTCTGTGTCAAAAACTGCAGGATTAGAAAAACAGTTACGTATCTGTAAAAATTGTCGTGTAATCTTACGTCATAATTTAAATGTTGAAGAAGGGCTAGTGAATGGTGCAATGGGTAAAGTTGTGAAATTTGTTAATTATCCAAACAGAAATGATGAGGAAGACTTAGCCATAAAATGTGATGATATTGCTGAAGTTAAGCAGATTGGTAGATGCATTGTATGTTTCCTACTTGTGAAAGACTATTATGTCCAGCGAAAGCTGTTACCAGTGTTTTTAACGTAAGCAGTAACTATTCATAAATCACAAAGTTTTAGTGTAGATACAGGTCTTGTTATTATTGGTAGTAGTGTATTCTAAGAAGGAATGTCATATGTTGCTTTGTCGTGAAGTAGAAAATTGTCTGGTTTATTTCTGAAAGATTTTGATGCAAAGAACGTAAGTGCTGATGTGAGCTGTGTAACGGAGTATAATCGGTTAAGAGCTCAATATGCACCTCATTTAGGCCAGTATCCTTTTGTTCAAAAGCAATACTGTGTGCAAAGCGAAAAATATCTAAGCAGTCTATCAGAGTTGAACAGAAAGATGAACAAAAAAAAATCAACAAGGAGGAAAGAAAAGAAAACTAGAGCGCAATGAGGAAATGCAGGGCTATCACTTTGATAATAAATCTGGAGTGAACTGTTATGCAAATGTAGTGTTAAATGGACTATATCATTTGCCTCAATTTACAAATTCTATTAAAGAAAAGGTAGATAAAAGTATGTCTTCACAACTTTGTAGTTTACTTCAAGAATTAAGAAGTGATAGAAGTATTATACATTCTGCTACAGGAATAAGACAACTCACTGATGACTGTACTGGATCAGTAGTGTTCTCTCGAAATCTTCAGCAGGATGCTCAAGAATTTCTAATGGTAATGCTAGGACTATTAGATGAAGAAGATGTGAATATCGCAAACTGCTGGGATGTAGTCCCCGCCACCCTTATAGAAGCTTTGAGGTCTGTATAGAGTAGTTGTATGAGGGCTATGAAATTGGGGCCCATATTTAAGTATTTTAACATTGCGAACAAATTTTTCCAGCTAACTGACTAGAATGCTTTGTCGATATCGGCTAGGAGCAGTGCTGCCGGTCGATCCAGTCGGTCAACCGCAGCTATTGCGTTATGGGCCCGCCATATATTATGTCTGGTTGCCTGCTTCAGCATAAAGCCGGCTTTATCCGGATGGACCAGGTCAGACATGAGTGGTATGAGCCAGTTCGCTAATATTTTGGCCAATACTTTTGCTTCTATATTTAAAAGTGATATCAGCCTGTATGATGAGCCAAGTTCTGGTGGGCGGCCGGGTTTATGGAAAACTACAATTTCAGTGTGCCTCCAGTCCGGAGGTAGTCATTTATCTTTCAGGGCTTGGCACAAGGTGGCCATGTAGCGGGTCCCAGTATAGAGATGAATGACTTAAACTATTTGCACGGGAACCCGTTGGGCCATGGCACCTTACCGGGAGTCATATCTTGCACAGCTGCGGTTAACTCCTCTAGTGTAATGGAGGTTTCCAAGGAATCGCGAGTAGACTGTGAGATAGTTCTTGGAGGGATATCTTTAAAGAAGTTTTTTATTTGGGAACTGTTAATAAATTCTCGCTTAGTGTATAGGGTTTGTGCTATTTCAGATGGATCCGTAAGAATGACACCCAAGTGTGATTTGATCACGGGGATCTGGATAGGTTTCAGAGAACGCTGGCACAGCCTATGAAGGAGTTCACTAGACTTGTCTCCCCATTGGTAAATCCTACTTTGTGTAGCGAGCCACATAGCATTGGCATCATCCAACAATTCTGCCCTGTACTGCTGTTGTAACAGAATCAACTGTCGTCGGGGGCCAGCCCCATCTCTATTCCGGCTCTGTCTTTCCATTTCCAGTATGTGAGCTTCTAATTGGATTCGTTTTTGCTTTTGACAAAGTTTTTTTGTGGCCCAATATCTTATATCGGAGCCGCATATGGTGGGTTTCATTGCTTTCCATAGCGTCATAGCTGAGGAGGTCGATCCTTTGTTAAGTGAGATGTATTCAAGGACTGCCCTATGAAGGCATGTTTTGTATGTTGGGTCGTGAAGGTGCCATGAGGAGAGCTGCCAGCAAAAGGGGGGCCTCTTAGGGCCAATCAATAATTTAGCTTGTACGGGGGAATGATCTGACAGGCCGCGGGCAAGAATATCGGCCTTGGCTATCCGGAGGGCGTGTTTGCGAGTGGCAAACAAGTAGTCTAGTCTTGAGAAGGAGTTATTTACTGCTGAGAAGTAGGTATGCCCTGCAGTTGTCGGGTGTAATGATCTCCATTTATCAGTCTATCCTAGCAGCTCCACCATGGGACACAATCTAGCGACCTTAGGCGTGTCTAATGCAGTGGGATGTCACCATCTATCTCGTTCTGGGCAAAGTGTGTAATTCCAGTCCCCTCCAATTAAAGCTAAACCCTCTGGTATAGACAAATCTACAATTCGGTCTATGAAAGTGTGTGAGAATGGGGGAGGTGCATATACACAACCCAGCACAGTAAATTTGGCCCCGCTTTGCCCATATATAAAAATGTATCTGCCTTGCTTGTCCGCCCATGTACGGATGTGTCTGAAGGGAACTCGCTGATGAATCAAGATGGCAGTGCCAGGGGACCCTCTGACAAACCCAGAGTGGAATGCCATATCTGGTCAGACAGGGAGCTTTGAAACCCGATAAAAGTGGGTTTCCTGTATGAGTAATATATAACCGCTCCCAAGCGCTTTGCTTATTTAAGCACTGCCCCCGCTTAATTGTATCTAGTAAGCCTCGGATATTCTAAGTATTCACTTTGAGGTTATCGACCAGACTTGAGTCGCTCAAAGTTGACATACCTACAGAGGGGTTATGTTATTGTGGGACCCGCACTAGAGAGGGTGCCTGCGCCGATTCATGTGATGCAACATGAATTAGTAACGAGCAACCAGAAAAGGTACTGAGCCCCCAACCCATCCCCCTCCCTCCCCCACCCCAATACATCAATGAACTTTGAAGTATCTGTCACGGGTGAACAACTGCGTCCGCCCCAACAGGAGGCAGACACAAGGTCCCTCCAATGATTCCCAAAACTTCGCATTAGGGCTGATATCCCCTAAGGCCTGAGATTGTCCACTTGGATCCTGTAGCCCCAGTTCATGCTGGCATCTGTAGTTTCTTGTCTCTTGAATGGATTAGGAGCGACTCCAACTGTTTTATGGATAGATAACATGGCCTGACAGTGTGATTAACTGCCAGCACCTCATGTTTGTTTAGCTCCTCTTGACTTCGAGCGCCAGGATGATCGTGATCTGTGTCAGCGAGCTTCTGTCTTGGTATTGTGGCTATTTCGTGGGTCACTAGATGATGAATCCAATTCTCTTGGTGGCAGTGTGTGGCTTTCATGTCTGACTTCATCAGTCCACTGAAAGACTTCCTCCGGAGTATCGAAGAATAGGGTGCGACCGATATAACTGTCTCTCAGCCGAGCTGGAAAAAGTAACATGTATGAGATTTGTAGGTGTCGGAGTCGAGCTTTTGCAGCGGTGAATGATTGGCGTTGTTGCGGTACAATCTTAGTATAGTCTGGAAATATCATCACACGGTGGGAATCGTAGGTAAGGGTGCCCTGTGTTCGGGCCATATGCAGGATGGTATCCCTTTCATGGAAGTTGAGGAATAGTGCTATGACCGGGCACAGTCGTGCTCCGGGTGGTGGTTTTGCTAGCAATGCTCTGTGGGCAAGCTCAATTATGAAGCATGTTGACAGCGAGTCTTCCGGGATCCAGGACTTGAGCCACTTAGTCAAGAATGCGCCCATGTCTTTACCTTCATATCCCTCAAGGAGCCCCACGAAGCAGAGATTGTTCCTCCGGGCCCTGCCTTCAGCATCTTCCACCCTGGTGATGATGCCCTGCGTGAGATTCTCCAGTACATTCACTTTGCCCTGGAGGGTCAAAATCACGTGTTCTACACCAGACACTCTTGTCTTGGCATGAGTGATTCGCTCAACGACATTGCGCAGATCCTGATGCAATAAGATAACGTCCGACTCCACTGCTCCGATCTTGGCGTCCAGTGCATCTCTTGACAGGGTTATGGCAGCTAGCAATCCGTCTTTATCCAGAAAGCCGCTTGGGCCCCCGACGGCGCATGCTGGCGGCCCCCCTGTATTCAGGCTGGTAAATTTATCTATTGTGCATTGCTTCGTGGTCGATGCCATGCATTTATTCTTCGACATGGCTGATCAGGGACTTGTTGATCAGGTGATTCTCAGAGCCTCCTTGTGCAGTCCAGGATGCTGCCGCCAGCCAGGCAGTTGTGTGATGGGTGTCTCAATCCAGAGGCAGGAGTATATGCCATGCCCTAAGGGGAGTCAACGCCACACACAGGCCGCACCAGAACCCAGTCTGGCCGCTTCTGCAGGTAGGGCCACACCTCCCACCTCTAACGGGCACTTTATCTTTCGATCCATTGATAGTGAACTTGGTATTATGCTTGTTTTATTGCTCACCTCCAAACCTGTGGTTTCACTTATAGGTAGGAGTGTTGAGGTGAGCAGCGACCCAATCCACAGGTCGTTATGAGGTTGAGGGCTGTTGTGTATTTTAATTATCCCCATAGCTCACAATTCGTATTCATATGTTTTAAGAAGGCGGGAGAACAGGCTCTTCCAAGCCAGGCCCAATGTCTGAACAAGGGATCTTTCCCTCTGTCTCCCTTTCATGGGGGGATTTCAATGAAGAATTGCGGTCGGCGTGGGGCCTACAATCTTTGGGCCCTGCACTCACTGCGAGCAGTTGGTCCTGCACCAGGGAGAAATGACACACCACAACTGTCTCGGAGGGGCCCTGCCGATCCTTTATATTCGTCTGGGAGGTCAGTGTCGCCCCCGCTGTTACTGAGAACGTCTACGCTGTCCGCACTGTTGGCCGCCTCTCACATCGGGAGCCCGCAATGCCTGTCGCGAGCCACCCCGGTAGGCCCTCCTGTGCATGCCCAGCAGGCCCGACCCGAGGACCCGCCTCTTCTGTTGTGGACCGGGGCAGCTTCCTCTCCGCCACTCGGGTCTCCCAGCCCCACTGAAGCGTACGTCCCATCGGGGTCTGCACTGCGCCACTGCTGCCAGCTACGCGTTCCTCCACTACAGGCCGCACCGCTTCGTTGCTGGATAACCGGGTAGGCTGCGCTAAAACGCACTGTCTGAGTGGCGTATCGGCTGCAGCAGGCGATCTCCACTCGTCTGGCGTCTTTTGAATTTGTCGCTGGACCGATGCCGGCAGGATATTTGTCGGATTAACGTGGGGCTACGGGAGCTGAGCTAGTTTGCGACCACCATATTAGATGGCTAGCCACGCCCCCCTGAATTTAATGATATTTGAGTACTACATTATGTTACTACAGATAAAAAGTAAATGGAGGTACTATAATACCAGTAGCTTTAAGCTACATGTATAAAGTCTCTTCACCACAAAAAAAGTCCCCTTTTGTTTCTGCTACAGCAACTTCTACGTACTACTATGAGTTATGTTTTTAATACATGGACTAAGAATATTTTAGACTCCATTTGGCCTAAAATGGATTATGTTTACAAAAGGATATGCAAAAATGAAGACTGCTTCATAATTGTTGGACATTTTGTACCAGATATAATAATATCAGAAACAGTTGTATGATATAGTTGCTTTCATTAAGGTAGTAACCTATCAGCAAGCCAGTATTAAAAAACTTGTAGTGAGTGCAGTGAGCAGTACAACATAGTTGTAATAATCTACTGTGCACATTTGAGTTTTTTTTTACAATCCATTGACTGGTTTTTCCCACTGCTTCATGATGAGTCTTCATACAAAGCACTGTTGAAAGTGAACACGTATGAAAGCTGAAAACAGAAAAAATGTTTTGCTTAAAATATTGCACTACCCTTGCACTCATCCATTCACTCATGCAGTACCTATGCAATCATCCATGTACTCAGACACTACCAATGCCCTCATCCATTCACCCAGGCACTATCCATACACACATCCAATCACCCAGACAGTACTCATGCACTCATCCATTCACCAAGGCACTACCCATTCACTCATCCACCCATGCAGGCACTACTCATGTGCTCATACAATCACCCAGGCAGTACCCTTGCACTCATACAGTCACCCAGGCACCATTGATACATTCTTGCAATCACTCAGGCACTAACCATGCACTCACACAATCACCCAGGTACTATACTTGCACTCATCCAGTCACCCAGGCACCACCCTTGCACTCATCCATTCACTCATGCATTATACATGCACTCATTCGTTCACCCAGGAATTACCCATGAACACATCCAGTCACCCAGGCACTACCCTTGCACTCATCTATTCGCTCATGCACTCATGCATTTACTCAGACACTACCCATGCACTCATCTATTCACCGGGGCACTGCCCATGTTATGTTATGTTATGTTATACAATTTATAGAGCGCATGGCTGCCCCAGCCAAGGGGCGTCCCAGCGCTAAGCTCAGACAGAAGATAGATGACAGGGCCGAAGAACGTCGCAGATGATTATTTGGTGAACAAATGAGTTTTTATGGCCTTGCGGAAAGCAGCATGATTTTGAATACTTCTGATGCTCACCAGAAGGGAGTTCCAGAGTTTGGGAGCCAAAGCTCAGAAATAGCGTCCTCCAGAACTGGCTCTCTTAACCCGCAGGACGGCGGCCAGATGCTAGTTTAAAGAGTGCTAGAGATGAGTAGGAGTGTAAGGTGTGAGGAGATCTGCTAGGATTTTAGGGGATTGAGCGTTTAGGATTCGGTGGGCAATGCACAGCGCTTTAAAAAGATCACGCTTCTCCACAGGGAGCCAATGAAGTCTATTGATAAGCTCCAACGTGTGACCAGTCCTGGGGAGCCCAAACAGTAGTCGACGGCCGCATTCTGTATTCTTTGAAGGCGCTGTGTCTCTGCTCTGGTAACCCCTAAATACAGAGCGATAGCGTAATCCAACCTAGATAATATGGTGGCCTGGATAATAACCTGCTGATTATTAGCCTCAAAGAAGCCCAACAAAGGTTTGAGACCATGAAGGAGCCAAAAACAGACTCCTGCCACTGCCTTGGTTTGGGGCTGGAAGGTGAGTGCCGTATCCATCCAAACACCCAGGTTTTTGACCGTCGTTTGATTATAGGTGGGGAGCCAAGTGCAGAAGGCCATCATTGCTCACTCCACAGATGAGTGTTTTTCCCCACCAGCAGGATGTCTGATTTGGTGGCGTTTAGTTGGAGGCAGTTCAATGTCGTCCAATCCATGACTGCTGTTAAGTCCTCTTTGAATTAAGAGGCATCCAGTGCGGGGTTGTCGGATAAGGCGATTATAACTGTGTGTCATCCACATAGGAGACCACAGTCAAACCTCTATCCTTAGCCACCACTTCCAAAGGGCGAATGAAGATGTTAAAAAGGGTCGGTGTTAGAAATGGGATTTCTGGTTGGCTAAGGCTTGCGCCAAAGCCAAGCAGAAACCACCACTCTAGTCAGGGCAAGAGAGTTACACACCCAAGATAACCCCTGCTCACCCCCTTGGTAGCTTGGCACGAGCAGTCAGGCTTATCCCGGAGGCAATGTGTAAGGCGTTTGCGCAACACACACACAGCACAACACCCAAGGCCCACTACAAAGGAACTCCACACAAGGTTATATATAGAAATAGCCTTTGTATTATCATAAAACACATTAGAATAGTACTCACATACAATACACTGTGCCAACTGGCATGGGACAATATTTACAGGGGATTATGTACACATGACAGGGCCACGTGGACCACTGTCAGAACCCTCACTTAGTAAAAGGTAATAGATGTAGAACACATAGTAAATGTAGGCCATATCAGAAACGTACAACCAGTAATCACTGGCAACCACTGTACTTAGCATCAGCCTGTAACATAAACCACATTATGCACAGCATCACATTAGGCGCAAAACCTTATGCGCCAACCTCACCAGCATAAACACATTATGCAATTATCTCTCCAGTCTAAATGCATTAGACAATAACATCCTACGTATAAATCACATTAAGAAATAATCTCAGGGGAAAATAACTCACAACCTAAACGCATTAGGAAGTAATAACCTCACAACCATAAAAACCACATTTTAGAGGTAACCAAAACAGGGGTGCGTAAAACATACTACATGCATTACATTTCCTAGCACCACATACTCACAGTAGCACATAACCTCATAGTAGAAAGAACCATAGCAGAGGTATAAATCACATTAGCCTATAAATCCTAGGAAAGAAGCTCACTAACACACCAATCACATTAGGGCCTGGCGCCCTATAAACCTAGCAGTCCCCTTGGCCAACTGGCCATCTCACAAGGGGCTCAAATGCCCTCTGTCCAAAGAGTCAGGGCTGCTGCCAATGCAGCGAAAGTCAAGGGTGCGGCACTGCGCCAACCTAAACGTGGCAGCTGCCCACTACTTGCTGGGCAGCTGGGAAGGTACGGGGCAAAGGAGTGCTTCTCACTCCTAACTTCACAAGACCTGCCCCCAAAGAACTGTGCGCCTAAATGGTGCAGCTGCCCACTACTTGCTGGGCAGCTGTGAATATTGAAATGAGGCCTGGACACTCCTGGTGCCCTTTGAACAATATGCCAAACGTTGCAGCTGCCCTCTCGCAAGCGGGGCAGCTGTGAAGAGTAGCCATACAAGAGGGGAACAGCAGGGGCCCCTCTGGGCCCTCTTAAAATAACTATGCCATCGTGGGAGCCCTCAAGGCTCCAAAAACAATTATGCGCCACGTTGTGGGAGCGCACGGGCTTCCAGAATAATCATGCCCAAGTTGGAGCCCTACTGGGCTCTAAAACAAATATGCGCTAGGTTGAAGCCATCTGGGCTCTGAAACAATTATGCCCAAGCGTTGGAGCCATGCCGGCTCCAAAAACAATTATGCCCAAGTTGGAGCCATGCCGGCTCCAAAAATACTTAGCCATGGTGGAGCGGCCCGCTGCCAGCTGGGGCCACTCAGACTTTCCACACAGAGGCGTCACCACGAAGAGCGGTAACTTACCCGCTCTCCGGCTCCCTCTCGCTGGGTCCGCCTTGCTGCTGTTCACCCGGGCCCCCTCCTGGGACCCGGGACTTCTCTTTAATTCGGCCGCCGCCGCGGGGCTCTCTCCTCAGTCATGGGAGCCCCGCACTGCTATCTGCCGCTCTTCACCCGGGCCCCCTCCTGGGACCCGGGACTTGAACTGCCGCACTTCCTCTCTGGCGCCGGGGCTCCCTCTTCTCCACGGGAGCCCCGGAGGGGACAAGGGACAGGCGCTGCCTGCGCCGGCCATTTCTCTTCACTTCACCCGGGCCCCGTCCTGGGACCCGGGACTTCGCTATGGAGCCTGCGAGGCTCCGGACGGCACTTCCTCTGGCAGGCCCCGCCCACCATCAGGCACGGGTGCCTGACTTCCTGTTTTCCGCGTTCGGGGCTGCAGCGGTGATTTTTCTCTCGGTCAATGCGGGGTGGGCACCCACTATTTTAAATAGGACAGAAGCAGGGTGGGCACCCGCTATGAAGCACCATAAAGCGGGGTGGGCACCCGCTAACCACAGATAATCAGAACGCGGGGTGGGCACCCGCCATAACTCAGAAAAACGAGGGAATCCCTACGAGGGGGGATTGTCATTACAAAGACGGCAGCAGCGCTGCGTAGCCCCCGTTCTTCCCTTCTGTTGGGGGAAAAATATAAAGCATAGCGCTCCCAGGGCGCAGAAGAATGCAGCCAAGTCCTGCATCAAAAAACAAATAAGTCCAGCAAAAGGTTTTCAGGCATCAAGGGGGCATGCAGGGTCCAGGGAGGCAAGCCCTCATGGCAGCCCCCCCTGGGCCCCAGCAGCAGCACGCCCAGCAGGAACAGCACCAGAACTGAACAATTTCATGGGGTCACTGCCCCTTCTTTTATACACCATTTTCCTTTGTCTACAAAGTGCAGGGCATGGGGGAACCAGATACAACTGGTTATGGGGGGATTTGGAGCACTTTGTTTTGCTCAGCTCCTCTCTCCTTTTAGAGTGTAGGCTAGGGACATCAGACGCACCACAGGAGGTGGAGCCAGCATTGTAGAGGGAAGGCACAGCCCTATTCAGACCCAGGCAGCACTCCTCCCCTCACTCTATGTGCAGATCTCCCTATTCAGCCCTGCGCTGACTCACCCTGCCCCTCCTGGAGCCACACACACCTCCCAGCCCCTGTCACTCACAAGCCAGACATGCAATTCACATCAGGCAGACAGACACAGAACACACAGAAAGGCCAACTTCTAGAAGTGGCATTTCTCTACCAGTCACCATAAATCTGCGCACACCATTGCACAGCATTTATTCTCACGAATTCAGACATACTAGACTTGACCATGCTGCACCTCTCATAACAGGAATTACCATTAGCACACAGATCCTCAATGCATTCCTATGGGAGGCAGGTCAATCTCACTAAATGGGCACAGCGCGCGCACGCACTTGGCACTGGACCACAGTGTCCAAGTGCCCAGAGGTCTAAAACTACTAACATACAACGCAAAAAGTTTAGGGGTGAACCTGGCAAAAAGGGCCAAGTCCAACAGCCGGGCTCAAGGCAAAGCCCTGCGGGACCCCTTGGCGCACAATGTGCGTCTGAGAGAAGAAAGGAGGGGCGATCACTTGAAAGGATCTCTCCAAAAGGAACAAAGAGAGCCACCCTAAGGCCGGGCCACAGCTGTCAATGTCCTCTAGGTGCTGCAAAAGAATCTGGTGGGACACAGTGTCAAATGCAGCACTTAAGTCCAATAGGATCAGGGAAGAAGTTCCTCCCAAATCCAGTGAAAGCTGCAGGTGTTCCGTGACTGCCAGAAGGGCAGATTCCGTACTGTGTCGAGGATGGAAACCTTTCTGAGAGGGGTCCAGTAAGTTATTAGTGTTAATGTAGTTGGTGAAGATGGAATTAATGTGGGCTTCGGTGATCTTGGCTGTCAAAGGGAGGAGGGAGATGGGATGGAAATATGCTGGCTTGGAGTCATCTAATGTGGGTTTCTTGAGGAGTGGGATCACTTTAGCATGTTTCCAGGCAGTGGGGACCACAGCAGAGGATAGAGACAGATTTATGAGTTCACAGAACACGGGCGATAGCTGCAGACATCCAATCACCCAGACACTACCCTTGTACTCATCCATTCACACAGCCACTACCCATACACTCATCCAATCACCCAGGCACTATCCATGCAATCATTCATTCACCCAGCCATTATCCATGCACTCATCCATTCACTCAGGCACTACCGTTGCACTCTTCCAATCAATCAGGCCCTACATATGCACTCATTCATTCATTTAGGCACTACCCATGCACATATGCAATAACCCAATCACTATGTTTGCCCTCATCCAATCCCTCAGACACTACTTATGCACTCATAGAATCACTCAGGCATCCATGCACCAGTTGTGCACTCATTCAATTATCCATACACCAGTCTTACACTCATTCCAACATATATACAGACCTTATTTTTTTTAACTGTAAAAGGCGGTTCAACAGGAACCTTTTTTTTCCCCTAAGGCTTTTGTAAAGATTTACATTTTTTTGTTATTTTTTATAATAACAAAAATGGCAACTGGAACAGCAGTTATTGAAAAAACGTGCACTGAAAAATGTGCAAAACATGTAAAAGGGGAAAACAACTTACATGTATGCTGTTTTTCAGCATTGCGAATAGATGTAAGACACTGCGCACCAGCACTTATGGCAACACTATAGTCCATCCAGTACGTGACCATTCTTGACAACTCTGGAGCCATATCTGTTGCAGTAGTCTGCACCTCAGAAGGGAGTTTCTTACCAAGAATTGTTGCTGCTGCCACTGAAGTAGATGGTCCTCCAGCTTTTTTTCAGTAAAATTGTTAAAAATAAAACCAGTTATTAATATATTTTCTGATAAACACATATTAAATCAAAAAAGAAGTGGTGTATTATATAAATATAATATACAATATTCAATTATGGAAAGAAAGTACAAAAATCTTGAGGTTCACTTACAAAAAAATTGACAATACAATGAAGGAATAGAATATAAACAAATCTTAGAAATTGAAAAAAAAACAAATGATACAGGGACGTTACAGTTAACAATTAGCATTTAAAAAACCTTACAAATTCACTGAAAAAAACAAAGGTTACAGGGACGTTATACTTAGG
Organism: Calotriton arnoldi; assembly: GCA_963921515.1. Lineage (NCBI taxonomy): Eukaryota > Metazoa > Chordata > Amphibia > Caudata > Salamandridae > Calotriton > Calotriton arnoldi. The sequence goes on from CAWUFW010006167.1 coordinate 1,046,167, forward strand.
AAGTAGAGTAGAAAAAAAACCTTAGATATTCACTGAAAAAACCAGAGGTTACAGGGACTTTATAGTTTGGCTGACATTTCACTCATGCAAAACCAGAGAAATTCAGCAGTTATAGTTAGCTGAGCTAACTATAACTCGTGCCCCTGCAATGCACTGCTTATGACCTCACATATTACATCACTCATATCATGGTCAGTGACATCACTGATGACATCTCAAATGACATCACTGATGACATCATCCACAGAATCTCTGACGCATCCACTCACACCTCAATATAACCTTTCATACAACCACTCCAACTTCCACACTACCATTCTCAAAACCATTGACACACCTATACCAGTACTTACACAGCCACTCTCTGATTCATAGATCAACACACACATCCACTTACTTACCCATACAGCCACTTATACACCCACTCACTAATACAGCCACTGACATATCCTCTCATACACCCATACAGATACTCACACACTGACTCAGTCACCCATTGGGCTTCTCACACACCTACTCACTCACCCGTACAGTCAATCCCACAGCTACTTACTCACCCATACAGTTACACACACTCACTCACTTACTCATATGCATACTAACACATATTCACTCACCTATATAGTCACTGACACAAGCACACACTCACCCATACAGCCACTCTCACATTTTCTCACTCACCCATGCAGTCACTCACATCCCTATCACTCACCTATATTACCTTCACAAACCCAGATACTCACACATATACCACTGACACATGTACTCACTCACAGACACAGCCATTCACACACTCCCTCACCCATACAGCCACTCACACATGGACTCACTAATCCATGCAGCCATTGACTCACCCACTCACTAATCCATACAGCCAGTCACACACCCACACACATAGACACTCAGACACCCATTGAGGTACTCAGACAACCAATCACTCATATGTGAAAGGCAGTATATGTGAATGTTGGAGTATATAAGTGACTGTATGTGTGAGTGAGTGATTGTGAGAGTGGCTGTATGGGTGAGTGTGTGCTTGTGTCAGCAACTGTATGGAGAGTAAGTATTTGTTAGTATATGTATGAGTAGAGAGTGTGTGTGTGTTTCTGTATGAGTGAGTAAGTGGCTGTGTGATTGAGTGTTTTGGTGAGTGAGTAGGTGTGTGTGTAGCTCTATGGGTGACTGACTGTATATGAGTGGATATCTCAGTGGCTGTATTGGTGAGTGACTGGCTGTATGAGTGCCTGTATGGGTGAGTGAGTGGATGTGTATGTAGACCTATCAATATATATATGTACTGGTATTGGTGTAACAATGGTTTCAATAATTGTAGTCTGAAAGTTGGATTGGGTGTATGATAGGGTATATTGGGGTGTGTGAGTAGGTGCATCAGAGATTATGTGGATGAAGTCATCAGTGATGTCATCAGTTATGTCATTTGAGATGTCATCCGTGATGTCATCAGTGATGTCACTGACCATGTCATGAGTGATGTAATATGTGCTGTCATCAGCAATGGATTGCGGGGGCGGGAGTTATAGTTAGCTGAGCTAACTATAACGGCTGAATTTCTCTGGTTTTGTGCGAGTGAAATGTCACCCTAACTATAACTTCCCTGTAACCTTTGTTTTTTTCTATGAATTTCTAAGGTTTTTTAAAATGCAAATTCCTAACTATAATGTTCCTGAAACCTTTGTTTTTTTAAGTGGATTTCTAAGGTTTTTTAAATGCTAATGACCAACTATAAACGTCCCTGACACCTCTGGTGTTTTCAGTGAATGTCTAAGGTTTTTTAAATGCTAATTTCTAACTATAATGTCCCTGAAACCTGTGGTTTTTTCAGTGAATTTCTAAGGTTTTTTAAATGCTAATTTCTAACTATACCTACATAGGTAAGACATGTGCAGAAAGAGGAAGAAAGGCAAAGAAAGAAGCAAGAGAAGTGCAGAAAGAGGCAAGAGGGGTCCAGAAAGAGTAAGAAAGGTGCAGAAAGAAGCAGGAGAAGTGCAGAAAGAAGCAACAGAGGTGCAGAAAGAGGCCTACTTCGACTGTACCTTTCCACAAACTCATACAAAGTAGCCTAATCACTAATTCTTCGCCCAAGATGTCTTAAACCTCACTTTTCACTTGAAGGTTCACGATTCATCGACTGCTCAGAATGTTAGGCCTACCAAATGTAAAACAGCAATCCTAACCATATCACTGTTGTAAGTCTCACCAAGTATGTGAAGGTATGCATATGTGTGTCTGTGCTTTTACCTAGTGACATGTTACATAAAAATAAACATACAAATACTTGAATACCTGTGTTTCAAACAGCATACTCTGTAAATTTGTGTACAAGAAGGTGTATGTATTTCTTTCTACTCATAATACAGGGCACTCAATGGTATATTTGAGGGTCTCCATACACCTACATACGTAAGACATGTCTGCCTGTGCAACCGAATGACAGAGCAGAACTGAGAAGATTTAACCACCTATAGGAGAAGCTACCCGCTTTTTAAGCTACCATCTTCAGATGCATAACACATGTGAGAAGACATGTACAAATAGACATATAGCTCAGTCACGAGAGCACGCAGACCTTTAAACTTGACAGCTTGCACTTCCCATTTTAGTAAAGAAAGAGGCAGGAGAAGTACAGCAAGAGGCAAAAAAAGTGCAGAAAAAAAACAAGAGAGGTGCAGAAAGAGTAAGAAATGTGCAGAAAGAGGCAAGAGAAGAGCAGAGAGGCAAGAAAAGTGCAGAAAGATGCAAGAGAAGTGCAGAAAGAAGCAAGAGAGGTGCAGGAATAAGCAAGAGAGGTGCATAAAGAGGAAGAAAGGTGTACAAAGAGGCAAGAGAGGTACAAAAAGAGGAAGAAAGGTGCAGAAAGAAGCAAGAGAAACAAGAGAAGCAAGAAAGAGGCAATAGAAGTGCAGAAAGAAGAGGAAAGATACAGAAACAAGCAAGAGAAAAGCAGAAAGAGGTAAGAGAAGTACAGAAAAAAAACAAGAGAGGTGCAGAAAGAGTAAGAAATGTGCAGAAAGAGGCAAGAGAAGAGCAGAAAGTGGCAAGAGAAGTGCAGAAAGACGCAAGAGAAGTGCACAAAGAGGCAAGAGAAGTGCAGAAAGTAGCAAGAGAGGTGCAGGAAGAAGCAAGAGAGGTGCAGAAAGAGGAAGAAAGGTGTACAAAGAGGCAAGAGAGGTGTAGAAAGGGGAAGAAAGGTGCAGAAAGAAGCAAGAGAAGCAAGAAAGAGGCAATAGAAGTGCAGAAAGAAGAAGAAAGATACAGAAACAAGCCAGAGAAAAGCAGAAAGAGGCAAGAGAAATGCAGAAAGAGTAAAAACGATGCAGAAAAAAACAAGAAAAGTGCAGAAAGAAGCAAGAGAGGTGCGGAAAAAAGCAAGACAAGTGATGAAAGAGATAAGACAGTTGCAGAAAGAAACAAGAGAGGTGCAGAAAGAGGCAAGAGAGGTGCAGAAAGAGGCAAGACAGGTGCAGAAACAGGTAAGAGAAGTACAGACAAAGGCAAGAGAGGTGCAGAAACAGGCAACAGAGGTACAGAAAGAGGGAAGAGGCGTGCAGAAAGAGGCAAGAGGGGTGCAGAAAGAAGCAAGAGAGGTGCAGAAAGAAGCAAGAGAAGTGCAGAAAGAACCAACAAAGGTGCAGAAAGAAGCAACAGAGGTGCAGAAAGAGTCAAGACAACTACAGAAAGAGGCAAGAGAGGTGCAGAAAGAGGCAAGAGAGGTGAAGAAACAGGGAAGAGGGGTGCAGAAAGAAGCAAGAGAAGTGCAGAAAGAAGCAATAGAGGGGCAGAAAGAGGCAAGAGGGATACAGAAAGAAGCAAGAGAGGTGCAGAAAGAAACAAGAGAACTGTAAAAAGAAGGAACAGAGGTGCAGAAAGAGGCAAGAGAAGTACAGAAATAGGCAAGAGAGGTGCAGAAAGAGGTAATAGAGGTGCAGAAAGAGGGAAGAGAGGTGCAGAAAGAAGCTACAGAGGTGCAGAATGACAAAAGAGAAGTGCAGAAAGAGGCAAGAGAGGTGCAGACAGAGGCAATAGTGGTACAGAAAGAGGGAAGAGGGGTGGAGAAAGAGGCAAGAGGGGTGCAGAAAGAAGCAAGAGAGGTACAGAAAGAAACAAGAGAAGTGCAGAAAGAAGCAACAGAGGTGCAGAAAGAGACAAGAGGGGTGCAGAAAGAGGCAAGAGAAGTGCAGAAAGAAGCAACAGAGGTGCAGAAAGAGGCAAGAGAACTGCAGAAAGAGGCAAGAGAGGTGCAGAAAGAGACAATGGAGGTGCAGAAATCAGGAATAGGGGTGCAGAAAGAAGCAAGAGAGGTGCAGGAAGAAGCAAGAGAGGTGCAGAAAGAAGCAAGAGAAGTGCAGAAAGAACCAACAAAGGTGCAGAAAGAAGCAACAGAGGTGCAGAAAGAGTCAAGACAACTACAGAAAGAGGCAAGAGAGGTGCAGAAAGAGGCAAGAGAGGTGAAGAAACAGGGAAGAGGGGTGCAGAAAGAAGCAAGAGAAGTGCAGAAAGAAGCAATAGAGGGGCAGAAAGAGGCAAGAGGGATACAGAAAGAAGCAAGAGAGGTGCAGAAAGAAACAAGAGAACTGTAAAAAGAAGGAACAGAGGTGCAGAAAGAGGCAAGAGAAGTACAGAAATAGGCAAGAGAGGTGCAGAAAGAGGTAAGAGAGGTGCAGAAAGAGGGAAGAGAGGTGCAGAAAGAAGCAACAGAGGTGCAGAATGACAAAAGAGAAGTGCAGAAAGAGGCAAGAGAGGTGCAGACAGAGGCAATAGTGGTACAGAAAGAGGGAAGAGGGGTGGAGAAAGAGGCAAGAGGGGTGCAGAAAGAAGCAAGAGAGGTACAGAAAGAAACAAGAGAAGTGCAGAAAGAAGCAACAGAGGTGCAGAAAGAGACAAGAGGGGTGCAGAAAGAGGCAAGAGAAGTGGAGAAAGAAGCAACAGAGGTGCAGAAAGAGGCAAGAGAACTGCAGAAAGAGGCAAGAGTGGTGCAGAAAGAGACAATGGAGGTGCAGAAATCAGGAATAGGGGTGCAGAAAGAAGCAAGAGAGGTGCAGGAAGAAGCAAGAGAGGTGCCGAAAGAGGAAGAAAGGTGTACAAAGAGGCAAGAGAGGTACAAAAAGAGGAAGAAAGGTGCAGAAAGAAGCAAGAGAAGCAAGAGAAGCAAGAAAGAGGCAATAGAAGTGCAGAAAGAAGAGGAAAGATACAGAAACAAGCAAGAGAAAAGCAGAAAGAGGTAAGAGAAGTACAGAAAAAAACAAGAGAGGTGCAGAAAGAGTAAGAAATGTGCAGAAAGAGGCAAGAGAAGAGCAGAAAGTGGCAAGAGAAGTGCAGAAAGACGCAAGAGAAGTGCACAAAGAGGCAAGAGAAGTGCAGAAAGTAGCAAGAGAGGTGCAGGAAGAAGCAAGAGAGGTGCAGAAAGAGGAAGAAAGGTGTACAAAGAGGCAAGAGAGGTGCAGAAAGGGGAAGAAAGGTGCAGAAAGAAGCAAGAGAAGCAAGAAAGAGGCAATAGAAGTGCAGAAAGAAGAAGAAAGATACAGAAACAAGCCAGAGAAAAGCAGAAAGAGGCAAGAGAAATGCAGAAAGAGTAAAAACGATGCAGAAAAAAACAAGAAAAGTGCAGAAAGAAGCAAGAGAGGTGCGGAAAAAAGCAAGACAAGTGATGAAAGAGATAAGAAAGTTGCAGAAAGAAACAAGAGAGGTGCAGAAAGAGGCAAGAGAGGTGCAGAAAGAGGCAAGACAGGTGCAGAAACAGGTAAGAGAAGTACAGACAAAGGCAAGAGAGGTGCAGAAACAGGCAACAGAGGTACAGAAAGAGGGAAGAGGCGTGCAGAAAGAGGCAAGAGGGGTGCAGAAAGAAGCAAGAGAGGTGCAGAAAGAAGCAAGAGAAGTGCAGAAAGAACCAACAAAGGTGCAGAAAGAAGCAACAGAGGTGCAGAAAGAGTCAAGACAACTACAGAAAGAGGCAAGAGAGGTGCAGAAAGAGGCAAGAGAGGTGAAGAAACAGGGAAGAGGGGTGCAGAAAGAAGCAAGAGAAGTGCAGAAAGAAGCAATAGAGGGGCAGAAAGAGGCAAGAGGGATACAGAAAGAAGCAAGAGAGGTGCAGAAAGAAACAAGAGAACTGTAAAAAGAAGGAACAGAGGTGCAGAAAGAGGCAAGAGAAGTACAGAAATAGGCAAGAGAGGTGCAGAAAGAGGTAATAGAGGTGCAGAAAGAGGGAAGAGAGGTGCAGAAAGAAGCTACAGAGGTGCAGAACGACAAAAGAGAAGTGCAGAAAGAGGCAAGAGAGGTGCAGACAGAGGCAATAGTGGTACAGAAAGAGGGAAGAGGGGTGGAGAAAGAGGCAAGAGGGGTGCAGAAAGAAGCAAGAGAGGTACAGAAAGAAACAAGAGAAGTGCAGAAAGAAGCAACAGAGGTGCAGAAAGAGACAAGAGGGGTGCAGAAAGAGGCAAGAGAAGTGCAGAAAGAAGCAACAGAGGTGCAGAAAGAGGCAAGAGAACTGCAGAAAGAGGCAAGAGAGGTGCAGAAAGAGACAATGGAGGTGCAGAAATCAGGAATAGGGGTGCAGAAAGAAGCAAGAGAGGTGCAGGAAGAAGCAAGAGAGGTGCAGAAAGAAGCAAGAGAAGTGCAGAAAGAACCAACAAAGGTGCAGAAAGAAGCAACAGAGGTGCAGAAAGAGTCAAGACAACTACAGAAAGAGGCAAGAGAGGTGCAGAAAGAGGCAAGAGAGGTGAAGAAACAGGGAAGAGGGGTGCAGAAAGAAGCAAGAGAAGTGCAGAAAGAAGCAATAGAGGGGCAGAAAGAGGCAAGAGGGATACAGAAAGAAGCAAGAGAGGTGCAGAAAGAAACAAGAGAACTGTAAAAAGAAGGAACAGAGGTGCAGAAAGAGGCAAGAGAAGTACAGAAATAGGCAAGAGAGGTGCAGAAAGAGGTAAGAGAGGTGCAGAAAGAGGGAAGAGAGGTGCAGAAAGAAGCAACAGAGGTGCAGAATGACAAAGAGAAGTGCAGAAAGAGGCAAGAGAGGTGCAGACAGAGGCAATAGTGGTACAGAAAGAGGGAAGAGGGGTGGAGAAAGAGGCAAGAGGGGTGCAGAAAGAAGCAAGAGAGGTACAGAAAGAAACAAGAGAAGTGCAGAAAGAAGCAACAGAGGTGCAGAAAGAGACAAGAGGGGTGCAGAAAGAGGCAAGAGAAGTGGAGAAAGAAGCAACAGAGGTGCAGAAAGAGGCAAGAGAACTGCAGAAAGAGGCAAGAGAGGTGCAGAAAGAGACAATGGAGGTGCAGAAATCAGGAATAGGGGTGCAGAAAGAAGCAAGAGAGGTGCAGGAAGAAGCAAGAGAGGTGCCGAAAGAGGAAGAAAGGTGTACAAAGCGGCAAGAGAGGTGCTGAAAGAGGAAGAAAGGTGCTGAAAGTAGCAACGGAAGCAAGAAAGAGGCAATAGAAGTGCAGAAAGAAGAGGAAAGATACAGAAACAAGCAAGAGAAAAGCAGAAAGAGGCAAGAGAAGTACAGAAAAAAAACAAGAGAGAAGTAGAAAGAGTAAGAAATGTGCAGAAAGAGGCAAGAGAAGAGCAGAAAGAGGCAAGAGAAGTGCATAAAGACACAAGAGAAGTGCACAAAGAGGCAAGAGAAGTACAGAAAAAAGCAAGAGAGGTGCAGAAAGAGGCAAGAGAGATGCAGAAAGAGGCAAGACAGGTGCAGAAACAGGTAAAAGAAGTACAGACAGAGGCAAGAGAGGTGCAGAAACAGGCAACAGAGGTACAGAAAGAGGGAAGAGGGGTGCAGAAAGAAGCAAGAGAGGTACAGGAAGAAGCAAGAGTAGTGCAGAAAGAACCAACAGAGGTGCAGAAAGAGGCAAGACGGTTGCAGAAAAAAGCGAGAGAGGTGCAGAAAGAAGCAACAGAGGTGCAGAAAGAGGCAAGAAAAGTGATGAAAGAGATAAGAAAGTTGCAGAAAGAAGCAATAGAGGTGCAGAAATAGGCAAGTGAGGTGCAGAAAGAGGCAAGAGAGGTGCAGAAAGAGGCAAGACAGATGCAGAAACAGGTAAGAGAAATACAAACAGAGGAAAGAGAGGTGTAGAAACAGGCAACAGAGGTACAGAAAGAGGGAAGAGGGGTGCAGAAAGAGGCAAGAGGGGTGAGGAAAGAAGCAAGAGAGGTGCAGAAAGAAGCAAGAGAAGTACAGAAAGAAGCAACAGAGGTGCAGAAAGAGGGAAGATGGTTGCAGAAAAAAGCAAGAGAGGTGCAGAAAGAAGCAACAGAGGTGCAGAAAGAGGCATGACAACTACAGAAAGAAGCAAGAGAGGTGAAGAAACAGGAAAGAGGGGTGCAGAAAGAAGCAAGAGAAGTGCAGAAAGAAGCAAAAGAGGTGCAGAAAGAGGTAAGAGGGATACAGAAAGATGCAAGAGAGGTGCAGAAAGAAACAAGAGAACTGTAAAAAGAAGGAACAGAGGTGCAGAAAGAGGCAAGAGAAGTTAAGGAAGAGGGTAGAGCGGTGCAGAAAGAGGCAAGAGAGGTGGAGAAAGAGGGAAGAGAGGTGCAGAAAGAAGCAACAAAGGTGCAGAACGACAAAAGAGAAGTGTAGAAAGAGGAAAGAGAGGTGCAGACAGAGGCAAGGGTGGTACAGAAAGAGGGAAGATTGGTGGAGAAAGAAGCAAGAGAGGTGCAGAAAGAAGCAAGAGAAGTGCAGAAAGAAGCAACAGAGGTGCAGAAATAAACAAGAGGGGTGCAGAAAGAGGCAAGAGAAGTGCAGAAAGAAGCAACAGAGGTGCAGAAAGAGGCAAGAGAACTGCAGAAAGAGGCAAGAGAGGTGCAGAAAGAGACAAGACAGGTGCAGAAATCAGGAAGAGGGGTGCAGAAAGAAGCAAGAGAAGTGCAGAAAGAAGCAAGAGAGGTGCAGAAAGAAGCAAGAGGAGTACAGAAAGTAGCAACAGAGGTGCAGAAAAAGGCAAGAGGGGTACAGAAAGAGGCAAGAGAAGTGCAGGAAGAGACAAGAGAGGTGCATAAAGAGGGAAGAGGGGCCAGAAAGAGGAAAGCGGGATGCAGAAAGAAGCAAATGAGGCACAGAAAGAAGCAAGAGTAGTGCAGAAAGAGGCAAGAGAGGTATAGAAAGAGTGAAGAGGGGTACTGAAAGAGCCAAGAGGGGTACAGGAAGAAGCAAGACAGGTGCAGAAAGAAGCAAGAGAGGTACTGAAAGAAGCAACAGAGGTGCAAAAAGAGGGAATAGGGGTGCAGAAAGGGGCAACAGGGGTACAGAAAGAAGCAAGAGAGGTGCAGAAAGAAGCAAGATAAGTGCAGAAAGAATCAACAGAGGTGCAGAAAGAGGCAAGAGGGGTACAGAAGAGGCAAGCGAAGTACAGAAAAAAGCAACAGAGGTGCAAAAAGAGGCAAGAGAAGTGCAGAAAGAGGCAAGAGAGGTGAGAAAAGAGGCAAAAGAGGTGCAGAAAGAGGGAAAAGGAGTGCAGAAAGGGGCAAGAGGGGTGAAGAAAGAAGAAAGAGATGTGCAGAAAGAGGAAAGAGGGGTGCAGAAAGAGGCCAGAGAAGTGCAGAAAGAAGCAACAGAGGAGCAGAAGGAGGCAAGAGAACTGCAGAAAGAGGCAAGAGATTTGCAGAAACAGGCAAGAGAGGTGCAGAAAGAGGGAACATGGGTCCAGAAAGAGGTAAGAGAGGTACAGAAAGAGGGAAGATGGGTGCAGAAAGAGGAAGGAGGGGTGTAGAAAGAAGCAAGAGAGGTGCAGAAAGAAGCAAGAGAAGTGCAGAAAGAACCAACAGAGGTGCAGAAAGAGGCAATTGCGATGCAGAAAGAGGCAAGAGTTGTTCAGAAAGAGGGAAGAGGGGTGTAGAAAGAGGGAAGAGGGGTGTAGAAAGAGGCAAGAGTACTGCAGAAAGAAGCAAGGGATGTGCAGAATGAAGCAAGAGAAGTGTAGAAAGAAGCAACAGAGGTGGAGAAAGAGGCAAGAGAGGTGCAGAAAGAGGCAAGAGAAGTGCAGAAAGTAGCAACAGAAATGCCAAAAAGGCAAGAGAAGTGCAGAAAGAGGCAAGAGAAGTGCAGAAAGATGCAAGAGAGGTGCAGAAAGATGCAAGAGAGGTGCAAAAAGAGGAAAGAGGGGTACAGATAGAGGGAAGAGGGATGCAGAGAGAAGCAAGAGAGGTGCAGAAAGAAGTAAGAGAAGTGCAGAAAGAAGCAACAATGGTGCAGAAAGAGGCAAAAGGGGTGCAGGAAGAAGCAAGAGAGGTGGAGAAAGAGGCAAGAGAGGTGCAGAAAGAGGCAAGAGAAGTGCATAAAGTTGCAACAGAAATGCCGAAAAAGGCAAGAGAAGTGCAGAAAGAGGCAAGAGAAGTGGAGAGTATTGGAGAGTCCAGTGCGCATACCCAGGAACATGAGATTCCGTCAAATACAGCTGTTCATTGTGCATAGGGCATACCTTACGCCAGAGACGATCAACAGGTATTTTCACTGTGAAGATGCAGTGTGTCCTAGATGCACTGAGCCCGGGGTGGGTCTGGTTCATATGCTGTGGAGTTGCCACAGACTACACACGTATTGGACCACAATCAGTGAGTCGCTGCGGGCCAGTACGGGCCGAGACATACCCTTTGACTGGACTGTTTACTTGCTCCACCAGTTCAGTAGAACCCCAGCCACAAAGGTAATAGCCCGGTTCCTAGATCTGGGGCTAGTGGTCGCCAAGCGACTTCTCACCAAGAGGTGGAAGGCGCGGGACCCGCCTCCGACGAGAGCATGGTGGCGCTCACTCTCCGCATGGGCCAGGGCAGAGGGAACTGCTATCCAGCGAGAAGAGACACTCGGATTGAGGAAGGAGCCCATAGCAGTTCAGTGGGAGGGACTACTCCAGGCACTTCAGCAAACTGAGGCGGGAGGTTCAGGAGGGCAATCTGAGGGAAGAGACGTGAATCCAGAGTAGATCCCATAGGTCATGACCGGGTACAGCTGTGGAGTTCCATGTACATGAACATTAGACTTGTTGTCATGGGTGAACACATTTGATACCGGAATAGGAGAGTGTCAACCAAGCTGCAGTACAGTGGCTCGTCACTGGGAGACCGGGGAGGGATGGGGGGCAGGGACGCTGGTATTAGCACTGGTCTATGTTATGGTTGTTGGGTTTAACTGTTTTTAATTGTACTAAGCCTGTTCTGCAGTCCACATTGAATCAGCTGGAAGACTTTACTCGCTGTACTATTGAAACCATGCTATCGCCGAACTGTGATCTATCTCATGTATGAAATGGCTAGAATATCGCAATTAAGCACAACCTGTACATCAGGCACGCTATGTACGCCTGTAATGATCAGCCTCCATGTAATAATAGCATGTCTACATTGTTACTCCGTGACACCATGCAGGGTCAAAGTTAAGGATGTACTGCCTCTTATGTACCTGTATCCTAAAAGTCAATAAGAAATAAAAATAAAAAACAGAGTTAAACAAAAAAAAGAGGCAAGAGAAGTGCAGAAAGATGCAAGAGAGGTGCAGAAACAAGCAAGAGAGGCGCAAAAAGAGGAAAGAGGGGTACAGATAGAGGGAAGAGGGACGCAGAAAGAAGAAAGAGAGATGCAGAAAGAAGTAAGAGAAGTGCAGAAAGAAGCAACAAAGGTGCAGAAAGAGGCAAAAGGGGTGCAGAAAGAAGCAAGAGAGGTGCAGAAAGAAGCAATGTAAATGCAGAAAGAAGCAAGCGAGATGCAGAAAGAGGCAAGAGATGTCCAACAAGAGGCAAAAGAAGTACAGAAAGAACCAACAGAGGTGCGGAAAGTGGCAAGAGGGGTGCAGAAAGAGACAAGAGAAGTGCAGATTGAAGCAACAAATGTGTAGAAAGAGGCAAGAGAACTGCAGAAAGAGTCAAGAGTGGTGCAGAAAGAGGGGAGAGAGGAGCAGAAAGAGGCAAGAGAGGTAAAGAAAGAGGCAATAGAGGTGCAGAAAGAGGGAAGAGGGATGCAGAAAGAGGCAAGAGGTGTACAAAAAGAGGCAGGAGATGTGCAGAAAGATGCAAGAGAGGTAAAGAAAGAGGGAAGAGAGGTGCAGCAAGAGGGAAGAGGGATGTAGAAAGAGGCAAGAGGGGTACAGAAAGAAGAAAGAGTGGTCCAGAAAGGTGCAACAAAGGTGCAGAAAGAAGCAAGAGGTATACCGAAGGGGCAAGAGAAGTACAAAAAGTAGAAACAGAGGTGCATAAAGAGGCAAGAGAAGTGCAGAAAGAGGCAAGAGAGGTGCAGAAAGAGTCAAGAGAGGTACAGAAAGAGGCAAATAGAGGTGCAGAAGGAGGGAAAAGGAGTGCAGAAAGAGGAAGGGGTGGGAGCACACTGCTGACCTCCCAGCACAGTTCGCCCCTTAGCATTCTGGTAAACGCAGTTTGTAGTGCATGCTAACTTGGTATTTTGCTAGAGTGTTCCACCAAAGTTGGTGCAGATAAGTGCTGTCATCTCTAGACACATGTGTTTCTGGATTTTATCCGTCATCAGTAGAGATCAAAAACGATTTTCTTCTGGGGTTGCTGAGCAGGCTGACACAATTCTTACAGGTCTCAGTACCTCTCACAGGTGCACAGGTGCATCTCCACTAGCTTGTCAGCTCAATGGCTCAAGGGACCCTTTTTAAACAGGAAGGGGTGGGAGCACACTGCTGACCTCCCAGCACAGTTCGCCCCTTAGCATTCTCGTAAATGCAGTTTTTAGTGCATGCTTACTTGGTATTTTGCTGGAGTGTTCCACCAAAGTTGGAAAGTTCCTGTTTTGAAAAGGCTCCCTTGAGCCATTGAGCTGATGAGCTTGTGGAGATGCACCTGTGCGCCTGTGAGAGGTACTGAGACCTGTAAGGATTGTGGCAGCCTGCTCAGCAACCCCATATAAAATTTGTTTTTATCTCTACTGGTGATGGATGAAATCCAGAAACACGTGTCTAGAGATGTACAGCACTAACCTGCACCAATTTCGGTGGAACACTCCAGTAAAATCTCAAGTAAGCATGTATTACGAACTGCATTTACCATAATGTTAATGGGCGAACTGTGCTGGGAGGTGAAGCAGTGTGCTCCCACCCCTTCCTGTTTTGAAAAGGCTCCCTTGAGCCATTGAGCTGATGAGCTTGTGGAGATGCACCTGTGCGCCTGTGAGAGGTACTGAGACCTGTAAGGATTGTGGCAGCCTGCTCAGCAACCCCATATAATATTTGTTTTTATCTCTACTGGTGACGGATGAAATCCAGAAACACGTGTCTAGAGATGGACGCGCTTGTTTGCTGCCATCTTCCTGCCTGCTTTCACCTGTGGTTGGTCGCCGGGGGACTAACAGTCCCAGAATCCATCGCTCTCCCTGGAGGGAGGAGCCTGCTGCCTGAATTGCGCTCAAATAGCGCATATCACCATCGCGGCGCGGGACACGCTTGTTTGCTGCCATCTTCCTGCCTGCTTTCACCTGTGGTTGGTCGCCGGGGGACTAACAGTCCCAGAATCCATAGCTCTCCCTGGAGGGAGGAGCCTGCTGCCTGAATTGCGCTCAAATAGCGCATATCACCATCGCGGTGCGGGACGCGCGCGGGCCGCGCCCGGGCAAAGCCCGGGCCAAGGGTAGGCCCGTCCTGTGCCCGTCAGCGCCAGGAAGAGGCAGGGCAGGGCCACCTTTCTGACACCTGGCAGTAGGGCAGTAGGGCGCAGAATTGTTTCAAGGGGCGTTATCAAAGGTACTGTGACATTTGTTGATACCCTGAAGAACTGAACACGAACAGTGCACCTTTGGTTATATTGGCTGATATTTGTCCTGGTGTAAAATTATTGTATAGATTCTACTTGGTGCTTGTATTCTCTTTTGTCTGTTTTGTAAACTAGACTGGGAAGCCAAGCAAACTTTGAAATTCTGTCTAATGGGGAAAAGAAAGCATTTGGAAGAGTGTGGGGGGGGGAGACTGGTGGGGTGAGATCAGGTCGGGGTAACAGGGGGAAAAAGGCTAAGAAGTCTAAAAAAACTGCAGGTAGTAACTGTGTAATGGACCGCATCGATAGTTTAATTATTGAGTGCGAGGACATTTTAGAGCCTACATCGTTGACGTCAGTAGTTAGTAAGGGAAAAACACCTAAGCGAAACATTCTTCCAAATGTGTTGATTCCGGATATATTTCTTAAACAAAAAAATACCAAAGTTACAATAAGCAGCAATGACGGGGTAACCGATAATGAGGGAGTTACAGATTCTAACACTAGTCAGATGGAATGCCCGTCCATTATTGACTATGCTGACCCCCAAGTCCCGTGCACTAATAGATTTCAGCCCCTAATGGCCTTAGATAATAAAGATTGTGATTGTGCTGGGGGCGAAAGGCTAGGGAAGGACCAGATTTTACAGATAGAAGCTATCCACAGCCAGGCTATAGCGGAAGGATTAGATATAGGACATCAGAATCTGCCCGAAGTGGTTATGTCACTGAAAGCAGAAGTGAGTTCAATGAGGAGCTTGATAGAGGAATTAACCTTAATGGTTAAATCACTAGTGTTAGATATAACTCAAAATTGGAATGGAAGTGTAAATAACAACAATCGTATAGGGTGTTCACAAGAAGCAACCACAGCTTTTGAAACAGGCACTCGATCAGTTTTAGCATTAGCTAGCAGTACCAATATAAGTAAGGCATTACCTCTGTTAGACAAGGTTAATTTAAATGCGGAATCAGGATCACAGTTCATGTCGCTGAATATACCTCGTAATGTATCAAGTAACTGCACTAGCGTCAATAAGGCAGTTGAAAGGAGTGTTCAATTATCTCCCAGTAGAAATTCTTTTGGCTTTGCGGGGCAGCAGCAGCGAGGAATTTTGCCTGGACTTTGTCAATCTGGGGCCGGGGTAAAGAGTATACCTAACATACCATATACACATAACCCCAATAGAATCATAATGGCAAATGTACCAAAATATGATGTATGTAAAGGTACAGAGAACGGGGACTCCGTAATTAACAAGGCAATCCATTGGATAAGGCATGTTAGGGGTTGTCGTTCTGTGATAAGGGAAGACATAGTGGCAGCTCGAAGGTTATCTTTACCTACCCACCCTTTTGATTGTATTGAGCTTATGATGAAAAGCGCAGACCTAGTGGAGAATCTTTTCACGCTGGAGTTTCGTACTATGCCACCTGGGCACTCAGCAATTCAATTCAGATGCTTTCTTCCGAGCAGTAGCAGGGATTATTTGCCTAGTGGTAGGCTTTACAGCTTGAATGAGAGCTCCACTTTAGATAACAATGATTGACTGTTTAAACCTATGGCTAAAAAGATACAGGAATGTATAATTTCTAACTCCACCATTAGGAAGAGCTCTGCGAGACCCAAGGATTCTACAGCTGTAACGGTACAATCTACTTTTATTAATATGTTTTCTAGAGCCCGAAATGGCGAAGTGCAGGAGATGAATAGCTCTCTGTATCCCAAAGATTCTGCTGTGGAAACGGCACAGTCCTGTATGTCTAATGCGGCCCTCTCAGTACGGTTAGAGGGTGTTTTGGAGGAGGGTAGTTCGCTAGACCCCCTAATTGATGGGTTATTACCCTCGTGCACTGTACTAGCCAAGAACTGTATACTGTCATGGAACATCGCAGGATTGAGTAAGAAGATGGTCTCTTCGTTTGGCATGCCTTTATAAAGGAATATGACATCTGCCTTTTTCAAGAGACCTGGGCAGAGATTCCTCTGTTTTGTGAAGGGTACTTAAATTATTATATCCCAGCTTGTAGGGGAGACAAGGGGAGGCCGTCAGGGGTTTGACTATTTGGGTACGTCAAAATTTACATCTAAACATACAGGAACTTCCAACCCATAGTAAAGATATCCAGGCAGTCAGATTGATCTTGAGTCCACGCCAAAACATAGACATTTATAATGTCTATGTGAGGGGTACTAGAGGGAAGAAGTCGGGAGTCTTGGTTGCTCTCGATGCTCTCCTCGATTCCCATCAGGGAGCCGCGAATGTTATTGTTGCAGGGGACTTTAATATGACATTTGAGCCCTTATTCCGGGAAGGAGGTAATTATGAGGAAGAAGTAGATAATCATTGGGGTATCCCGAAGTTGGATTTGGTCCCCATAAGGAAGTGGTCCGATGTGGTTATTCAAATCAACTCAATTTGTATGGAAAAGGGACTGAGGGCGGTTAATGGGTGCACACAGTCTGATAGATTTGGGGCCAACACCTTTAATAATGGATTTAGTTCCAGTAGGATTGATTATGTATTGTTGAGTATGGAACTATGGTATATCCTTAACGACATGGTAGTTATAGATAGGGTGGAAAGTGACCACAATCCGCTGTGTGTGACCATTGATTCATGGGGGCTTAAGATACATACCGAACGAAGTTCTGAAAATTCCTTAAATGATGTCATACCCTCCAATGATATGAGACGTCTTTAATGGGCGCAAATTATTGAATCACCTGCACTAATAGATTGTATGAATAAGGGAGTGGATAGTGCCATTGTTGAGCTTGGAAAAAAGGTGGTAAACTTTAATGCCTTAGATCAAATAACAATTACCCACAATCTTTTTTTTACTGATCTGCGCACTTATTTTTATAAGCAGGGGAGAAATAAAAAGGTTTTGTGTCAGAAAGGTGAGAGTTGGTTTAACAAAGAATGTCGAGAGGCTCGGACCGCACTAGGAGAAGCTATTAAGGCAGGAGACCCCATAGTAGTGCGGAAAGCAAGATGCACTTATAGAAAAACCCAGAACACTGCAAAGAGAAGCTGGGATGACAAAAGATGGCACGATTTCAGGGAGGCCTGTGCCTCGAAAAATCCTAAATTATTCTGGAATGTATACAAATGGGGCAGAGGAGGGCAGGCTCAGCAGCCCCAAAATCATGTATACCAAAGAGATTGGGTGACTCATTTTAAACCTCAATATGCCCTAAAAACAGTCGATGATGTGGGGAGTTTCACCAACATACCATACCAAGATACGGCCTTTTGTAGGGCTGAGGTGGACACGGCACTTAGATCCATTATGACTGGAAAGGCACCAGAGCCAGATGGTATACCCGGGGATGTCTTCCTTCTAGATAAAGAAAAATGGAGCCGTTATATTTTTTTGCTGACCAACGCCATTGCTCAGGGAGCCCCAATACCAGAATCCTGGAAAGGAGCAGTAATCATACCTGTTTTTAAGAAAGGGGACAAGTCATGTGCAGGGAATTACAGGCCAATCAGTTTGATTGACTGTATGCAAAAGGTTATGGGGAGATTGGTATTGAACAAAGTACAGAACTGGATTGAAGAATTCAACGTCTTATCTCCCCTTCAAGCAGGGTTCAGGGCTTTTACCAGCACTATTGATCAGGTGTTTAGGTTTATTTTGCTTTTTTGGAAGACAGTCACTTTGGGTAAGGGTAGATTGTACGCCGCATTTGTTGATCTCAAATCGGCATTTGACCTTGTCCCTCGTACTAAACTCTGGAAGTTTTTACATGAGTTAGGAATGCCATCAGAACTCTTGTCACTTATTATTAGGTTGCATGAGGATAACAATGCGAAAATAAGATGGGGGAATCAAGATGAAGTTACTGAATCATTCCCGGTGGAAAGAGGGGTGAGACAAGGATGTGTGATGGCCCCGACGCTGTTCTCATTATATATTAATGGTATAGTGTATAGTATGAGCTCTACCCCCACGGATGCTCCAACTCTAGCAGGTGAAAAAATTCCTATACTGTTGTTTGCGGACGACACATTAATTATCTCCAAGACCCCAGGCGGTCTACGGAAGGCCCTAAAAATATTTGAGGAGTTCTGCTTACAGCGAGGATTGGAGGTTAATGTGTCGAAAATAAGATTGATGGCTTTTAACACGCAAAGAGCATTCAAGGGGGGCATACATATGAACGACATGCCGTTAGAACAGGTTAAAGAGTTCATTTATTTGGGGGTCAATATCCAAAACAATCTGAAATGGAATCATCAGATTGAATTAGCATCCCTTAAACACAGGCAACTAGCAGGGGCGGTACAGTTGGAATATAACACCTCATATACTAAACCCATAAGTCCAGCCTTAGAGATCTATAATACGAAAGTTATTAGTTCAGCTCTTTATGGATCTGAACTACGGGGGTGTGAAAATGTATCTGTGCTTACATCCTCTGAAGATAGGTTTCTGAGGAACATTACCAGGTAACTGCAAAGTACCCCAATGTGTCCGTTAATGTATGATTTAGGGAGGAAACCCATTGCTGCAGTAGCTAAACTACGTCCCCTCTTATATTGGCGCAGAATTTGGACTGAACCGGAACTTGCTGGTTTTGCAGCATGGTTTCTGGATATAATTAGGGCTGACACTTTTCACTGCATAAAATGGTTACGGACAGTTAGAGACACTCTGGGGTCGATTCCGATTCGGGCCGGAAAACGTGCCGACCGACTCGGCACGGGAATTTAGTCCGACCGACATGTACCGGCGCCGTCCGACCCGCGTAGTACGATGAAATGCGTGTGAATCACGACCGACTCGTACGGAACACAAGCCGAATGCCCGAGCCGGACGGAAACAAGCTATCCGGCCGGGAAACCACGCGAATCGAACCGACCGACACGCACCAGGAATCAACCAGAACGAAACGGAGCTGCGAACTCCGACCCGCGCAGTACGATGCAATGCGTGCAAAACCAGACCGACTCGCACGGAGCACAAGCCGTACGACCGACACGCATACAAAAGCCAGCCGAAACAACACAAAACTCCGCGACCGACTCGTACGCTGCACATGAAACCTAGCTGAAACACAGCGGGAACGAGTCGGACGACATCGCACGAGACAACTCCAGCGTCCCACTCGGTCAGAAGAACGTCTCCTACATGCACAAAAAAGACAAATGAAAAAACACAAAAAAAGGGCCAAACAAGCAATCACAAAGCCAATAAATACAGGGGGAAAAAAAATGGAATAAGGACACACCCCCAATTCCACCCATATAAAGGCCACAATTCCCTACCATGATCCTTTGCAAATTCCACTGACCTGCCTGCACACAACACCATCAGACAGCAACCACAGACACACACACAGCTCATCCATCACACAAGCCACACACCATTAGCACCTCAACAAATAGCACCCTCACACACACACCCAGCAAAACCTACACTCACCCACCCTCACCTGCACACACACACACATCAATCACCTCCACCACCCATCACCATGCCCCCAAAGAAGAATCACAAGTTCCTAGATAGTGAATTGGAAGTCCTGGTAGACGAGATCCTCAGGGTAGAGCCACAGTTGTTTGGCACATTGGTCCAACAGACCCCCATGGCGCAGAAAACCAAGATGTGGGAGAGGATCGTCGACAGGGTCAACGCACAATCACCATGTTTGCGCACAAAGGAAGACATCCAGAACAGGTGGTATGATGTGCGCAGGAGGGTCAGGGACCTACTGAAGAAGGATTACCTCCTGAGTCAGCACACCGGCAGTGGCCCTCCTGCCAAACCAGTATACCTCAGGCCCTGGGAGGAGAAGGTGCAGGCCATCCTACCACCAGTGAGCTTATATGGACTAACAAACATCCCAGAGCCTGGTGAGTACACAACTAATAGACACAATATGGTGTGACAATACACACACATCACTGTCAAGGGGATAGTCAAAACATGCACCCTTAGCAAATCCACACCAGCCATAACATAATCATCCCAAGATGTGAATGCTAGTCAGACAAACACAATACCTGCCATCTCATAGTGATATGTAACTGTGTCATGACATGTACAAACCTAACAACAAATACAGCAAGGCAGTGGCACAAATATAACCAACAAACACTGTCAGACATCTTACCACCACTAGAACACCACCTCACAAGTAAGCTCACTGAAAGGAAGGAATTCTGTGTATGATGGTGAAGTCAGTGTAGCCAATAGCATGATGGGAATTTTAGTCACAGATATTGGTCACCCTCACAATTGGCCCATCAACACCACCCTGAACCATTCTCACATCACAGGGAGCGGAAAAGGACTGACAAGATGGCTGACACTGGGTACTGCTGAGGGGAGCACAAGGCCCTGCTGGGAACTGTGCAACAACCAACAGCAGGACACCACTGACTGACATCCTGAAAGCCAAGTTGCACTCCCTGCAATGGAAGCACGTTCCATGGTGGGATATCTGGCTGGGTGGGAAGGAGGACTCACAGCTCTGACCATAGTTCCCAGCAGCTTTTCTCACACACCCCCTTAACACAAACTCCACACAACTCACCTGGGAGAATGCATAGCCTCACACTCTAATTAAATATCCCACAAAGAACTACCACACTGGGTTATGCTGTGTGAAGCACAGGGACACTTTTGGGACTTGTAAGCAAACAAACACCAGGACAACACTGTCAGCCATCCTGTCAGCACAGGCACACTACCCCACAGGGAAGCAGAGTCAAAAGGAAGGAAGTATGGGCATGCTGGGAAGGGGGTGTAGGCAATAGCATGATGGGAGTGGTAGTCACAGCTCAACATCCCCCACCCACATGGCCCAGCAAGCTCACACTGAAGCATGCACACCTCACAGGGAGTGAAAAGCCACTTCAAAGATGTCTGACACTGGCCTCAGCTGTGGGGAGCACAAGGCCCTGCTGGGAACTGTGCAACAACCAATAGCAGGACACCACTGACTGACATCCTGACAACCAACTTGCACTCCCTGCAATGGAAGCACGTTTCATGGTGGGATGTCTGGCCTGGGGGGAGGAGGAGTGCCAGCTCCGACTACACCTACCAGCAGGCCCTTACACACACACCACTTCCACTAACTCCAAACAACACACCTGGGACCGTGCTCTACAAGAGAGTGAGTGAAAAGCCACTTCCAAGATGTCTGACACTGGCCTCAGCTGTGGGGAGCACAAGGCCCTGCTGTTAACTGGGCACCAACAAACAACAGGACCACACTGTCAGTCATCTTGCCATTGCTCTCACACTCACACTCACACACAGTGAAGTCCACTCAAAAGGAAGGAAGTATGGGCATGCTGGGAAGGGGGGTGTAGGCAATAGCATGATGGGAGTGGTAGTCACAGCTCAACATCCCCCACCCACATGGCCCAGCAAGCTCACACTGAAGCATGCACACCTCACAGGGAGTGAAAAGCCACTTCAAAGATGTCTGACACTGGCCTCAGCTGTGGGGAGCACAAGGCCCTGCTGGGAGCTGGGCACCAACAACAACAGGACCACACTGTCAGCCATCTTGCCATTGCTCTCACACTCACACACAGTGAAGTCCACTCAAAAGGAAGGAAGTATGGGCATGCTGGGAAGGGGGGTGTAGGCAATAGCATGATGGGAGTGGTAGTCACAGCTCAACATCCCCCACCCACATGGCCCAGCAAGCTCACACTGAAGCATGCACACCTCACAGGGAGTGAAAAGCCACTTCAAAGATGTCTGACACTGGCCTCAGCTGTGGGGAGCACAAGGCCCTGCTGGGAACTGTGCAACAACCAACAGCAGGACACCACTGACTGACATCCTGACAACCAACTTGCACTCCCTGCAATGGAAGCACGTTTCATGGTGGGATGTCTGGCCTGGGGGGAGGAGGAGTGCCAGCTCCGACTACACCTACCAGCAGGCCCTTACACACACACCACTTCCACTAACTCCAAACAACACACCTGGGACCGTGCTCCACAAGAGAGTGAGTGAAAAGCCACTTCCAAGATGTCTGACACTGGCCTCAGCTGTGGGGAGCACAAGGCCCTGCTGGGAACTGTGCAACAACCAACAGCAGGACACCACTGACTGACATCCTGAAAGCCAACTTGCACTCCCTGCAATGGAAGCACGTTCCATGGTGGGATATCTGGCTGGGTGGGAAGGAGGACTCACAGCTCTGACCATAGTTCCCAGCAGCTTTTCTCACACACCCCCTTAACACAAACTCCACACAACTCACCTGGGAGAATGCATTGCCTCACACTCTAATTAAATATCCCACAAAGAACTACCACACTGGGTTATGCTGTGTGAAGCACAGGGACACTTTTGGGACTTGTAGCCAAACAAACGCCAGGACAACACTGTCAGCCATCCTGACAGCACAGGCACACTACCCCACAGGGAAGCAGAGTCAAAAGGAAGGAAGTATGGGCATGCTGGGAAGGGGGTGTAGCCAATAGCATGATGGGAGTTTTAGTCACAGATATTGGTCACCCTCACAATTGGCCCATCAACACCACCCTGAACCATGCTCACATCACAGGGAGTGGAAAAGGACTGACAAGATGGCTGACACTGGGTACTGCTGTGGGGAGCACAAGGCCCTGCTGGGAACTGGGCACCAACAAACAACAGGACCACATTGTCAGCCATCTTGCCATTGCTGTCACACTCACACACAGTGAAGTCCACTCAAAAGGAAGGAAGTATGGGCATGCTGGGAAGGGGGGTGTAGCCAATAGCATGATGGGAGTTGTAGTCACAGATATTGGTCACCCTCACAATTGGCCCATCAACACCACCGTGAACCATGCTCACATCACAGGGAGTGGAAAAGGACTGACAAGATGGCTGACACTGGGTACTGCTGTGGAGAGCACAAGGCCCTGCTGGGAACTGGGCACCAACAAACAACAGGACCACGTTGTCAGCCATCTTGCCATTGCTGTCACACTCACACACAGTGAAGTCCACTCAAAAGGAAGGAAGTATTGGCATGCTGGGAAGGGGGGTGTAGCCAATAGCATGATGGGAGTTGTAGTCACAGATATTGGTCACCCTCACAATTGGCCCATCAACACCACCCTGAACCATGCTCACATTACAGGGAGTGGAAAAGGACTGACAAGATGGCTGACACTGGGTACTGCTGTGGGGAGCACAAGGCCCTACTGGGAACTGGGCACCAACCAACAGCAGGTCACCACTGACTGACATCCTGACAGTCAACCTGCACCCACTGCAAGGGTGGCATGCTTCATGGTGGGATAACTGGGCTGGGGGGAGAAGGAGGGCCGGATGTCAACCAAATACAACCAATGCTGGCCATGCACACACCTCAACATTCACATTGAAAAGCCTCAGGTTTGCAGGACAATGTGCTACACCAATATCAACCTCTTACAGTTACAACTTAGGACAATGCAATGTACAGGCCCGCATCCAGAGGTACAGTCACAACTGTCAGGTGTGTGAACCATTGATGCCTGTAGAAATATAACATACATTGTGTGTCTCTTCCAAAAACAGGTGATGATGGGGACACAGCAGCAGGCGAGGAGGAGTCCCTGTCCCAGGCTCCGGGGGACACTGAGCTCACTGGTGTGGAACAGCCTCTGCACTCCTCGGATGGCGAAGACCGACCTGGCCCCTCTGGTGTGAGTCATCATGCAGCACCAGCAGGACCAACATCTGCACCCCCTGCACCCAGCCCTCCAACAACTGCCAACACACAGACCACCCCCGCCGACACGGACAGACCAAGGACCACCAATGACAACAGCACAGGGACCCTGGCACAACGTCGAGCTACGGACAACGACCCCAGTAACAACCCCCAAGGGGGCCTAGGGTCACCTGGGCGTGCCACCGCAGGTCCTGCACGTGTCGCCAGGGGTGGTGGGAGGGGTGGTAGGCAGAGGTCACTGTTTGCAGAGGGGTCTGGACTGCATGATGACCCACAACTGGCACGCATTGCTGAGGCGTACCAGAATAGCACCGGAGTGGTCAGCCAGGTAGTGGGGATCCTCAAGGACATCGAACAGCAGCAGGCTGCCCATCATGCCCGCTTGGACTCACACATGTCCCGTGTGGAGACACACATGTCTCGCATGGAGTCCAAGTGGGACACATGGCAAGAACTGACAGCGGTGCATAGGGACATATTCACATGGCTCTGCCAGAATAGAACCACCATGGCCACACCTCCCTGTGTGCCCACAACATCTGGTGCTGCAACAACTGCAACTGCCACAGGGAGGGAGGAGGACTCTGGCGGAGAGTCCCCTGCACCGCAGCAGCCTGCACGTGAGGGTCCCCCCCAAAGAAGAGGGGTCGTCCGAGGAAGTAAAACTGAGAGGTTGATGGCCATGTACATACCCCAGGAAGCCAACACCTGTTCTGGAAAGTCTCCTTAGTGTGCAAACTGTTGACCCTGTAGAATGCAACAACTCTCCCACATGACATGGGGAGTCTAAGTTGGACTAATGTATCAGATGACTGTGGACTTCACTCAGGACATTTCTGCTACCAAGACTTCCAACTCATCTGGGAACTTTGGAGCACAATCCCAATGTACAGCACCCACCATCCTGTGCACTATACTCACACATGTTTGTAAATAAAATCACTACTACACCATACTTGCCTCTGTTGTGATTCCAACGTGGTTACTGTAATGGGGATGATGATCTGCTAAATTACACTGTGTATGCTAACTGCTACAGCAAGTACAACACCGTCATGTGAGTCATGGTGACGTGACACATATGAGGGAGACACACCACCAGGGCTACACAACACAGAGACACCAGGGCCATTGGACTCTTCGCCTACACTGATGTTGCCAGGAAATACTGTGGAATGCACAGACACCACACCTATTCAGAGTCTGTGTCAACTAGCCCACAGGTGCAGCAAGCAAATGTCAGTCAGATGTGTGACCACAGACAACGCACATCCCAAAGTGAAGCACAGGTTTATTACACATTTGCAACATGTTGTTTCCACTACAAATGCAAGGTAATCACACGTGGCTGTGGCCACAAAGTCAAAAAGTGCAGAAGATAGAAAGTCCAGGGGTGTGTGGCACATCACCTGTAGGGAAACGACTGCTGCCACCCTGAAAGCGGAATCATGGAGTCGGAGGATCCAAGTTGACCAAACAACTCTGTAAGCACCCTGTGAAGGACAGACATGACACACAGTCAAAACCACTGAAGAACAGCACAGAACTGCAATACTCATGCCCTATACATGTCACAAGATAACTACACAAAACCAAGTTAGCATGTCAACGCTGTTGGGCAGTACAGACTACCTGCAAGAACACATCGCTCCACGCATCCAGTCAAGTAGCACATGGCCACACTCAAACAGCACCAGAGCACCACCCACACATATCATGCAAACTCACATCATTGACATGACAACTCTCTGGATACTCACATTCAGCTGAAGAAGTTGGTGATGAGCTGTGTGCGGACATCACCATCATCATCATCACTGGCATCGTGGCCCAGGCCAGGATCCTCCACAGGTGGCGGACGTTGGTCATCGTCATCTAGGATGAGAGGCAACTCCTTCCGCACTGCCAGGTTGTGGAGCATGCAGCAGACGATGACAATCTTGCACACCTTTGCTGGGGCATATGGGAGGGCCCCTCCTGTCTTGTCCAGGCAGCGGAAGCGGCTCTTCAGGAGACCAAAGGTCCGCTCGATCACTCTCCTGGTCCGACCATGTGCCTCATTGTAGCGCATCTGGGCTGGTGTCACAGGGTTCCTGAGGGGTGTCAGCAACCACAGCATGTTGGGGTATCCGGAGTCACCTACAGACAGACAATTGCACATTAGCTGAGTTGGAAAAGTGGGCGGAATACAACATAGCAGAACACACACAATGGTACAAAGTCAGTACACACCGACAAGCCAGGCACGCTGGTTCGGCATCTGTGACATCATCCTCGGGATGCGACTACTCCTCATCACGTAGGCATCGTGTGCAGACCGGGGAAACGGGCACACACATGTGTGATGGTCATATCTGCAAGACATACCACCAGCGCATTGATAGAATGGTAATGTTTGCGGTTACAGTATTCCTGCTCATGTGCCTGTGGTGGTACCAAAGCCACATGTGTCCCATCAATGGAGCCAATTACATGTGGCATCCTCCCCAGGGCATAAAAGTCACTCTTAACGTCAGTGAGTTCTCGACGTTTGGGGAAATAGATGTACTGGTTCAGGTTCCTCAACATAGCCTCCAAAACATTGCGTAGCACACGGCTGAACATAGTCTGTGACATCCCACCAGCAGTCGCCACAGTGTGTTGGAAGGTACCGGTGGCAAAGAAGTGTAGGGCTGCCATCACCTTCACCTTGGGGGTGAGCGCTGTAGGGTATGGCCGGCCAGGTTGCAAATGTGGGGCCAACTGCAGCGCCAAGTCCTCGATCTGCGCCCTGTTGAACCGGTACTGTCGGATGCAGTCACGTTCCACAATCGTTGCAAGGTCTGGGAATGGTCTATGGACAGCTGGTGCCCTGCAGTGCATAGGTGAAGAAAGAAAGATTGTCAGTCACCCCACATATGTGCCATTGACCATACTCAAAATCACATGACACATTATTACGAGACACAAGTACATGATGTGTGTGCCGTTCGGAATGGACAGATATGGCATCTACATGGCCAACATCTAACATCACAGTTCTACATGTGTTGACAACAAGTTCCAGGTTCTGCAATGGGAAATCATTAGGCTGTGTCACAGTACCCATTTACTGCTGTCACGTTCCAAACACACACCACAGTGACATGTCTGGACATATGCGCCACAGGCCTCACAGCTCATTGACAGGTAGATTCCCAGGGACCCTGTATTGCCACATGGACACTGACATGACATGGCGTATCATGTACACGCCAGCAAAACAACCATGACTCCCACAGGTAGTGGCCCCTGTTGCCTCTGCAGGACAGACATGGACGTCTGTGACACACACACGCACAACATCAAAGTCCATGCACAAACAACGTGGATGTGGAGACTGTCTCCCACTGTGCACATGGAATCAGAGACATTGTAAACACAACATGCACACAGACTGTGGAGGGCCATCACTATTGTGGCAATGGGTCACCCTGTGATGTACATAGCTTCCCACATGGGACTCTGGGGGTATGTGACATGACATACACATACACAACCTGGAAATGTGACCATGCCACATGCTCTGAAATGAACAGTTGCACATCACAGTGGTCATGTGCACAACACACACAGGATCGTGTCCCCATGAAACGTGCACAGCCTGGGAGTGGCTGCCCCCAAGTGCCACCCCAAAGACCACATGTTGATCCCCATTACCCAGAAAAAGTAATGCGGCCTTACATGCCTTATGATACAGTGTGGACAGGCTGTGGTGTTGTAGGTGTGCCCCTGAGTCCCTGGCAAGTATATGTGGCTGGCATACGTTCACTAGTGACAAGCATGGTGACATATGCGAGTGACCTGTACAGGGACGCGTCGTACAGCAATGGACCGATCGGTGCGCACTCATTGGCCATTGCATATGATGTGTGCGGGTACGCGTTGTATCCCGAAATACGCGGGGTACAGCAATGGACCGATCGGTGTGCCCGGCCGGCTCATTGCATCTGTTGTGAGCGGGTACGCGTTGTACAGCAATGGACCGATCGGTGCGCATGCATTGGCCATTGCATATGATGTGTGCGGGTACGCGTTGTATCCCGAAATACACTTTGTACAGCAATGGACCGATCGGTGTGCCCGGCCGGCCCATTGCATCTGTTGTGAGCGGGTACGCGTTGTACAGCAATAGACCGATCGGTGTGCCCGCCCGGCCCATTGCATCTGTTGTGAGCGGGTATGCGTTGTACAGCAATGGACCGATCGGTGTGCCCGGCCGGCCCATTGCATCTGTTGTGAGCGGGTACGCGTTGTACAGCAATGGACCGATCGGTGTGCCCGCCTGGCCCATTGCATCTGTTGTGAGCGGGTACGCGTTGTACAGCAATGGATCGATCGG
The DNA here is from genome assembly GCA_963921515.1 of Calotriton arnoldi. NCBI lineage: Eukaryota > Metazoa > Chordata > Amphibia > Caudata > Salamandridae > Calotriton > Calotriton arnoldi. The sequence continues at coordinate 1,073,918 of CAWUFW010006167.1, forward strand.
TGCGCACGCATTGGCCATTGCATATGATGTGTGCGGGTACGCATTGTATCTAAGCCTGGGCGTAGTTCACGAAGTAGCGCTACGCGAAGCTACGCGAAGTGCAGTTCGCACTACGCGAGCTACGCGTAGCACTACGCGAGCTGCGTAGTGCGCTGTTCACGATGATTGCACAGTGCAGGATGCTTGTCCGCACTGTGCAATCATTGAAAACGGCATCATGCACAGTGCGAGCTGTCTTTTACTGCCGCTCGAGTAGATTTTTACTCGAGCGGCAGCTTTCTCAACGCGGACTGGTAGTTTCTCATCGCGAGCGGTCGTGAGCATACGCGACCACTCGCAATGAGAAACCTGACCTCCCCGTGTTGAGAATCTCGCCGGGAGGTTTATTTTCCACGCTCGCGATCGGCAACTTGATGTTGCTGATCGCGAACGAGAAAAAGTCTCGCCGGGATGTCATTTTGCTTGCTCGCGGTCGCCAACTTGACGTTGAGGACCGCGAGCAAGCAAAAATGACCGCTGCACTACGCTACGCTACGCGTGTTTGCACTGTGCTACGTGCAATTCGCATTGTGCGAAGTAGCGCAAACTTCGCAAACTACGCGAGCGTAGCGTAGTGCTTTGCCCAGGGTTAGTTGTATCCCGAAATACGCGTTGTACAGCAATGAACCTCTCGGTGTGCCCGGCCGGCCCATTGCATCTGTTGTGAGCGGGTACGCGTTGTACAGCAATGGACCGATCGGTGCACACGCATTGGCCATTCCATATGATGTGTGCGGGTACGCGTTGTATCCCGAAATACGCGTTGTACAGCAATTGACCGATCGGTGCGCACGCATTGGCCATTACATATGATGTGTGCGGGTGCGCGTTGTATCCCGAAATACGCGTTGTACAGCAATGGACCGAACGGTGCGCACGCATTGGCTGGGGCCTGGCATGGCAACGGACGCATTTTCGAAGCTCCAACGAGTCTGATGCAGTGAATTCAGTTGGCCAGCCACAACAATGTTGCAAAATCATGGGTGTCATGAATTTGAAGTCTTGAAGGATGCTGTGGGCGTGTATTAGTGCTGCTATTCCATGGATTGGTCAGATTCAGAAGATGCAAACGACTTGGACCTATCACTTTGGACACATGGGACAGTATCTGCCTCTGCAGCACACATATAATGCTGGCTGTTCCCCTGAGAGCTCACTTGCCTGCACTACATGCTCCAGGACGACACCAACACTGCTGCTGTCTCTGCATCCTCTGGCTACTGCAATGGCACGTACTGTGGAGAGAGCCCCAGCCTTCAGCCTTGAGGAGAACCAGGCCCTGCTGGACAGCCTCCTTCCACAGTACAGCAAGCTGTATGGGAAACCAGGGGAGCAGGTGAGTGTGCTGTCCACTGCCTTACTAATTGTGCATGTTGTCTGACTAGCAGGACTTACAGTGTGCACACCACTGGCTAGCATGCTCACTGAGTAGTTGTCACACCCCAAAGTGTGTAGTTACATGCACTGAACAGGTACAGTGCAGTAACAGTGCATTCCAAAAAGGTTTACTTCCCATGCAGTGATACCATGTAGTAACTGCTGGCAAACTGTTCATAGCCATCGTTGCACTGCCTGTGTACATCATATGCCCCTGTGATTGAGACATGTATATCCAACTGTGTGATGCACGGATATGTTGCATGTGTAGTAATGGCCTTTTCACTTTGTCATCCTCACAGGTTGATGCCCACCAGAAGCAGGAAATCTGGCTGACCATCGCCCTGGCAGTAAGATCCGTGGGGGGTCTACAAGCGCCGGATCCGCAACTGCCAGAAGAGGTGGCAGGACCTTCGGGGCTGGACCCGGAGGATCGCAAGGGTCCAGCTGAAGCTGTCGCTTCCTCGCAGGAGGGGCGGTCAACAGACCCTGACCCCCCACATGCTCCGGATCCTGGCGGTGGTCTTCCCTGACCTGGATGGGCAGCTGAAGGCCAGACAGCAGCAAGGAGGGGGTGAGTCCATGACTGCACTGTGCACTTTGTCTGACATGCTATGTGCCCTCCTCTGGCCTGGTTAAACTTCCACAGTACATCAGTCATGTGGTCCAGGACCCATGTCCCTCATTTGTGACATGCCCACTACTCATCTGATACGCATATGTGTGGCCCTTACAGTCAAGAAATTGTGTCACTTGGGGATTGTGTCATTGCATTTAGCTTCGCTCAAGGTGGGGGACAGCATTTTTTCCTGTGACTATGTTGTGGGATTCATGGGTGGGCCAATTGCTTACACAATGCCTAAGTTCTGACATGTAATCTGGGTGTAACTTTGATATGTGGTCCACTTGCTGATCTGAATCACCACATGTCCCTGGGGAATTTGGCACACACCCATGCTGCCGGTGGGAACAATGTTTGGGCCTCAGGAGTATGTGTATCAAGTGTGCCACACATGCTTAGCCACCTGCCTACTGTCCAGGACTCATCCCTCTTACAGGTGGAGCAGGACAGTCATGCCTTCTCCAGGGCATACAATACACTCTGTACTCCCACTCCCGTGTATCATCTGGCATGTTGTGATCAGTGAAATGTTCCCTCAGGTGTCTGCCTCTGTGTCATTGTGCTGTGTCTTCGTTGTCAGGACTACTGGTATGTTTATCGGTTAGGGCTCAGCATGCCATCTGAGATGTGACCATGATAGACGATACTTCTGTGACTTATAGGTGTCTGATCACTTGACTGTGCACACAGGTGTATGCGACTGTGACTTTCAGGCAGCTGTTTTTCATTCACAGCAAACTGTGAGGTGCTCATGTTCAGAGAGTTGTGTCTCATGTCCCCCATATGTCCAATTGGTATGACGTGGACAAATAGTAGTCCAGATGATGTGGTTTTTGGGGGATGGACATGTGCACTTGTCAGTTACATAACTTGCATTCCCCATGTCCTAGGATTGTGACACAGTGTAGACTGTTGTTGGCTGGCTGCCATGGCCATGTGACTGGAGACAGTGATGTATGACTTTGCACGCATGCCTGTGTCATGGCATTAAACTTCCTAAGAGTGATCCTGCAGGGGAGTGACATGTGCAACATGCACCCCATTGTGCCATTGTGTATCCGGACATGGGTGCATCATGGTGTCTGGTGTTGGTATGCATCACATGCATTTCTATTTAGACTCTGGCCATCCCTTTATCCGGACACCTGCACTGACTCAGTGGCAAGAGATGTGATGTGTGCATGTTCACATACTTCACCGTGTCCCCTGCAATGTCCAACAACTGTGTAGGTGGTGCATGTGTCCACACTGGGGTCTTACCATCAGACAGGCACCAGACAGATGGGTGCAAGGGCAGGAGGGGTGTAAGTCCCATGGTTGACCATCAGACTGACAATTGGCTTCCCCGAATCTGTGTGAGGACTTTTGGCAATGTTCAACTAAGGATGCCAAGGCTTGCTCTGTAATGTGCTGTACTTACTGTGGTGTGTGCGGTCAGTGCTGGTGACTGATGTTTGTCTGTTTCCCTAATTGTTTGCAGATACATCCACGGCCACAGGAGGGGACAGCTCCACGGACCAGGAGGAGCTGGAGAGCCAGACTGGGTCAGCAGCTGTCGAGTGGTCGGAGGGACCCAGTGGCACGGAGGGCGAGGGGAGCCACACCGAGGAGTCCTCAGCACCATCCACCTCAGCTGAGGACCACAGCAGCTCGGAGGATGACTCCCTTGTGGAGGCGGGTCTCAGCAGCCACCAAAGGCCAGCTAGTCTGTCTGGCCCCGCCACCACCACCACCACCACCGCCCTCCCATTGGCTCCCATTCCTTTGGTCCGTGGAGGCTCCCATGCTCGGGAGAGTGTCTCCTTCGTGCCAGGCACCGCACCCCCTTCCCCTGTGTCCCCTGCTGCCCTGAGTGAGGAGTCTGTGTACCTACTTTGGCAGCTCCATGTAGGGCAGACAGCAATGCTGAGTGTCCTGCATGCACACACCACTCTGTTGACACATCTGGTGTCGTTCATGGAGGGCATCTCGACGGGTATATCTGCCCTACAGAGGAGCAATAAGTCCATGGACTCCTCCCTGACGGCAGCAGTGTCCCTCCTCCAACAGTCCCTCACCCCTCCTACCTCTGCCCCATCCACACTTCCTGCCACCCTACCTGTCCAAAGCACATGCACACCTGCACAATCACCCAAACACACAGACACGAGCAGCACAGACACACCCAAGAGAAAGGCAAGACGTGCACACAAGCATCCTCAGGGGACTGATGCCACACACACAGGGGATGGGGAACAGACACAAACACAGGCATCCACAGTCACTCCGCAGTCCTCCAAATCCTCTCCCTCCAAGACCCCTTCCCTTGCCTCACCTGCAACCCCACCTACACAGCAGCTCTTCCTCTGTGACCTTGGCCTCTTCCCCTCCGATCCTGCTGATCCAGCATACCGGGGGAAGAGGAAGTCCACCCACACAGATGGGAGTGCCCCTCGCCCCCGGACACCCTCCCCCATGCGCAGGCAGACAGAGGACCCCATTCGGAAGTCCCCCGGACCAGGAAGGGCAAGACCCCACCACCACCACCACGCAGCTCCACCACCCAGTCTCTCTCCTCCATCCCCCAGGCCACCACTCCACAGGTTCCCCTGCCACACCATGCCCCAGGTTCCCCCACACACCGATACCGCATCCCCAAACTGCTTAGGCCCTCCCCCCCTGCCACTTGCTCTTCCACCCCCAAGCCAGACGCCCTGCCTGTTTGTGCCACTGGTGTGGAGACCGGGTCCCCCCCTCTGTCCTGCCCACCTCATCTGCCCACCCTTCCACTCCCTTGGAGTCATGCACTGCAGTGGAGTCCACAACCACCCTGTCTGACTCGGGCACTGCAGTGGGGACCCAGTCCACTACATCAGACCAGCCCACTGCAGTGGTTGCAGCACCCACACCAACGGACTTGTGTACCACAGTGGTGCCGGCCCCCCCTGAGTCAGACACCTCCACTGCAGTTGCCGGTGACACTCCTGCACCCACCACCCCTTCACTGCCTCACTCTGCCATCCCCTGATCCTGTCCCTGCGGTGCCTGGCCTGCCTCTTGTATGCCCCTCCAAGGGGGATGTCCCCTGTCCGTACCAGTGCAGGCAAGCAATGGGTGACAAGTTGTCACTTATCACCCTGTTGGGACTGTGTTTTTGGACTGGCCATTGGCCTTAGTTTCTTTTGGACTTCAGATTTTTCATTTACATTTGCTGAATAAAACCTCTTTTTGTTTAATTGTGGTTTTTCTTTTGATGTACATGATGTAGATGAGTAGCATCCTGCATTTGCATTTGTAATAGTGTTCAGATCAGGAAAATGAAGTGTTGCTGTGATGGACTCCATGTGGTCCATGGGATATGTGTCCTGTTGTAGTCTGGATCTATGGCATCCTTTGCTGCAGTCTGAGAGTGTAATGTTCAGCATTTGACACAGGGATGTACGTTTTGCATTTGTAAATGAGCATCTTTGTCTTACGCTGATGCATATCTGGTGGGCTTACCACTGTTCAATGTTCCGATTTCCCTGACTGTGTGCCCATCTCCACTGGACATGCAGTTTTGCACATCAATGTTGAAGGACTCATCTGTGTATACAGTGGAACTTGCTTGACATGTGTTTTGGGTATATGCAGATGACTGACGTGACACTCCGGTACCCAGGCTGATGTGAGCAGAGCCTTCTGTGTGTTGTAGTTGTTGACTCACTGACGGAGTGTTCTGCTGACATGTTTGAGTCGTGCACAGACAAGGTTTGGCACAGCGGACCTTCCACAGGAGTGGAGTGCCCTCATGGCAGTGTGTAATCCAGTGACATTGCGTGGGCCCGTGTTGTGTGTTGTGTAAGCATGTCTGTGCGTGTTCCCTTCCCTTTTCCTACACAGGCTGTGTCCCTAGGGATGTTCCTGTTTGTGATGCTTGCTGAGTTGTTCTGTGTTCATCCTGCATATTGGACCTGGTTTCTCCGGGATGTGGGTGCATGGCAAACTAATGTTCATCAGGTTGTCATCCCTGGTTGTCTTTGTTGTCAGGGCTGGGGATGTGGGCAAACGCAGATGGGACACATTCAGGATTCCACTTGGCACTTGTTGGTTACACAAGTCATGTAATTTCCAGTTTGTGTTAGCTTTCAGTGATTGTGACACGTTGTGTGTGTGACTGCTGCCACTCCTCAGGGTCAGAGCTGCAATGTTGGAAGTTGTGTACGTGTGTTCTTTGTGTGTCACCTTGGCTTCTTCATTGGTGTGTGACTATGGCCAGGATCCCATTGATTGTGGTGGATTTCACGTCATGCCCATGTACGGCGTACTGTGCTGTGTGTCGGACATTGACGAGTCTTGTTGACTGGCCATGTGTGATGGGTTTCTGCACCTTAGTTCCCACCACCACCCCTGGGATTGTCATGGGTGCATGTGCAATGTCACCAGTCCATGTGAGCTTCACTGCTGCACATTGGTGGAGATCAGTGTGTGTGGTGTTGAGTGTGTGCAAATGTGAATTGTTGCATGGCTAGACCCCTACCTCCATATTGGCCTTGGCTGGCAGGCCGTGCTGATTGATTTGTGCTTGTGTAGGTGTGATGGTAGTTTGTTGCTCAGGACACATGGCTGTGGTTCACAGTGTGAATGACACCTACCTTTGTCATCACAGTGGGATTATCATGCAGGCTAGGGTCAGCACAATGTGGGGTCCCTGGGGCTAGTTCTGTGGTGGGTCTGTCTCTTGCAGTGTTAGTTGCTGTTCCTACAAGCTTGTGTGACATGTGTAATTTGGGCTCCCTCTCATCAAACAATGCCTGATTGCCCATATAGGGGTATCCGATCCATGAGTAACTTTTGTATGGCACTGTATACACATCTGTGTGATTGGAATTCAGGCCTCCTCATGTGTTGTGTGGTTGCCTGGGGACACTGGCACACACCCCTATCACCTGTTGTGTTTGATATGCAGTGTGAGTCTGCCTGTTTGTGTTTGTGCATTTGCACCACTGCATTGGCATATCTTGAGTGTGCCATTGGCTGTCTGTTGTTTGGTGGCTTTCCCCTGCTGTCCCTGGGACTCCTAGGTCATCAGTCAGCACAATAATCATGGTTTGTATGTCCCATTGATGCCATGGTATGGTATTTCTTCACCTGACATCTACAGTCTCCACAGGATATCTACATTTGTGTGTCCATTGCTGCAGATATGTGGGTCAGCATTATGATGGTCACTTCTGTCATTGTGTTATTTGTGAATGTTGACAATGTGGGCCCCCATGGGTGATGTTTGTATGCACATGGCCAAAACGATGTTTCAGTGACACTGCACTGTTTGCCTCGCCCAATCTATGTTGCTATGGGACACAAGCACTACTATGCCACTGATGTGTTTGTTGTTGTGTGACCAGGAATCATCCATGCAGTTTGGCTTTGGCAGCTTTTACCATGACTACACTTACCTTATGATCACTGTGGTGATGGGGCTTTAGGCCCCATTGCCACACTGTTCAAAAAGTGCATCAGCTATGGACCCCACACTTACCTATTGGTCACTGTGGTGATGGGGCTTTAGGCCCCATTGCCACACTGTTCAAAATGTGCATCAGCTATGGACCCCACACTTACCTTTTGGTCACTGTGGTGATGGGGCTTTAGGCCCCATTGCCACACTGTTCAAAAAGTGCATCAGCTATGGACCCCACACTTACCTTTTGGTCACTGTGGTGATGGGGCTTTAGGCCCCATTGCCACACTGTTCAAAAAGTGCATCAGCTATGGACCCCACACTTACCTTTTGGTCACTGTGGTGATGGGGTGTTCGACCCCATTGCCACAGTGGCCATGGTCGGCTTGCATTGTGGAGGCCACACACATTTATGTGTGACACATGTGATAGGGGGTCACATTGTATGTTCAATGTCATGTTCAGTCTTGTAGGCATTTGACACAGACTACACACGCTTGTCATGGTGTTGGGGGGATGTAATTTTCAGTCATTCCTTATGTGGGAGTATGCTGGTTGTGTCATGCATTACCCGTCCTATGAGTAGGGGTGGTGTTAGTGGTAGTCATCCATCCCCCTAAGGGTGGGGATAGTAGTAGTGGCAGGCATCCAGCCCCCCCTGAGTAGGGGTGGTGGTAGTGGTAGGCATCCAGCCCACCCTGAGTAGGGGTGGTGGTAGTGGCAGGCATCCAGGCCCCCCTGAGTAGGGGTGGTGGTAGTGGCAGGCATCCAGGCCCCCCTGAGTAGGGGTGGTGGTAGTGGTAGGCATCCATCCCCCTAAGGTTAGGGTTCGTAGTAGTGGCAGGCATCCAGCCCCCCCTGAGTAGGGGTGGTGGTAGTGGCAGGCATCCAGCCCCCCCTGAGTAGGGGTGGTGGTAGTGGCAGGCATCCATCCCCCTAAGGGTGGGGATGGTAGTAGTGGCAGGCATCCAGCCCCCCCTGAGTAGGGGTGGTGGTAGTGGTAGGCATCCATCCCCCTAAGGGTGGGGATGGTAGTAGTGGCAGGCATCCAGCCCCCCCCTGAATAGGGGTGGTGGTAGTGGCAGGCATCCATCCCCCTAAGGGTGGGTATGGTAGTAGTGGCAGGCATCCAGCCCCCCCTGGGTAGGGGTGGTGGTAGTGGCAGGCATCCAGCCTCCCCTGAGTAGGGGTGGTGGTAGTGGCAGGCATCCATCCCACCATGAGTGGGGATGGTAGTAGTGACAGGCATCCAGCCCCCCCTGAGTAGGGGTGGTGGTAGTGGTAGGCATCCATCCCCCTAAGGGTGGGGATGGTAGTAGTGGCAGGCATCCAGCCCTCCCTGAGTAGGGGTGGTGGTAGAGGCAGGCATCCAGACCCCCCTGAGAAGGGGTGGTGGTAGTGGCAGGCATCCATCCCCCCATGAGTGGGGATGGTAGTAGTGACAGGCATCCAGTCACCCATGAGTAGGGGTGGTAGTAGTGGCAGGCATCCAGCCCACCCTGAGTGGGGGTGGTGGTAGTGGCAGGCATCCATCCCCCCCTGAGTAGGGGTGGTGGTAGTGGCAGGCATCCAGGCTCCCCTGAGTAGGGGTGGTGGTAGTGGTAGGCATCCATCCCCCTAAGGGTGGGGATGGTAGTAGTGGCAGGCATCCAGCCCCCCTGAGTAGGGGTGGTGGTAGTGGCAGGCATCCATCCCCCTAAGGGTGGGCATGGTAGTAGTGGCAGACATCCAGCCCCCCCTGAGTAGGGGGGGTGTTAGTGGTAGGCATCCATCCCCCTTTGGGTGTATATGGCATTGGTGGTAGCCATCCCGCACCTATGGTTCTGCTGTTGTTAGTGTAAGTCATTTGTGCATCCCTATGTGTGTGCGACATATTTCGGGTACGTGTCGTTTGTTTGTGTTGTTGGTGTTTGACTTACCGTCTGCGCCGTACGCATCCGTACCGGTCCCGGTAATAGATGTAGAGTATTGGTAGGACCTGCGTGATGGGATTCCTGCTTGGGTCATCTCGTTCGGGTTTCGCGTGTCTTCGACTCGTACTCGTCGCTGGCTTGTTTGTCTCGTAGCCGTGGATCGTCTTGTGGCGCGAATCGGAGCCTATGTACAGCTCTCCCGGATGCTCAAACGTGCCGGAAGTAGCGACGGGTTCGGCGCGTACGGAAGGTGCATTGTACTAGTCCGGCCGGAAGGTGCTGTATATTTGCTTCCGTGCGGCTCTAATCGGCGTTTACGGATCCGGCTCGGGTGGGGAACAGGAGCTGAAATGGGTGAGTACGGCTCGCTCGGAATCTGTGCTGTTATGCGCATCGTACTTGTTCGTTCGGACGAGTGTTCGAATCGGTCGGGAAACACGCGTTCGGCTTGTATTTTTTCCGGACGAATACTGTTAGTTGCGCTTCCGGCCGAGATCGGAATCGGCCCCCTAGTCTAATATTGGTATGACCCCACTGTGGAATGACCCGGCAAATTCTGCTTTTCCTACCAAGAAATGTTTGAAAGAGAAGTATTGGGAATGGGTTCAGTATAATGTACTCAGAACAAGTGAGTCTTCCACTTTTACTGGTCTTTTTTTGGAATTTAAAGTCATCCCGAAGATGGAGTCTTATTGGGACCTCATCACAAAGCCCCTTGACCGGAAATTGTATTTCCAGTTTAGGGTAGGCACATTGCCTCTGAGAGTATTTACTGCTGGTTGGAATGCATCTAATGACAAAACATGTCCGTTTTGCAAAGATAGAGTAGAATCGCTGGCACATTTGCTATTTGCTTGTGTAGGATATGATATTCCACGTCGTGTCTGGTTGTCACCAATTTGTAAGCTTTTAGGAATCAGAAGGGCGAGTGAGGCTGAAAGAATATTGCGCACTGATACGTCAGCAGCCATTGTTATAGCTATGGCAAAATATCTAGGGTGGTCGTGGGCATTAAGAAGTAATTCCCTACGCCATGCTTAACATAGATATATCAGTAATTTTCTACGCCATGCTAAGATAGATACATCAGTGAACGACACTCTTTAATTGAGATGACTCAACAGATGCACGATTGTATATAGAGGGAAGATTGTTTTCTGTACTGGAAAGTGTATAATTCATTATGTCCAAAAGTTGGTTTTAACACATTGATTTTAGTGTAACATGTATATATTTTATTCATTTTTAAGGCTATGTATTATATTGTGGTGAATGTTTTTATCTACTTTCACTGACTGTTGTCAAATGCTTTTGTGACTTAATTTGTCGAATAAAGCTATTTGAACTGAACTGAGATGTACAGCACTAACCTGCACCAACTTTGGTGGAACACTCCAGTAAAATCTCAAGTAAGTATGGATTACGAACTGCATTTACCATAATGCTAAGGGGCGAACTGTGCTGGGAGGTGAAGCTGTGTGCTCCCACCTGTAGGAGAGTAGGATCTGCTTCACATGGGTACCCCCACTTTTTGCTGATGCTTCACTGTTTTTTGACTCTAGTCTGGCTGGGGCCCTGCTAATCAGAACCCCAGCCTAGCTGCTTCCTCTCTAAAATGGTTTCCATGTACCTTAGGTAAATCTTTGATTGGATTCTGGAGTGCCCTTATAAGTCCCTAGTATATGGTATACTATGTACCCAGGGCATAGTTACCCCAGAGGCCTACCAGGGGCTGAAGCATATATTATGCCACCCCTGGGAAGCCCTCCAAAAAGACACCACAGGTCTGCTACTGCAGCCTGGGTAAGGTGGTGCATGCACCCCTTACTGTGGTATGGCTACCTATATCACTACCATTGCACACACATATAAACCTATAAGTCACTCCTATGGCAGGCCTTAACAATCCTGAAGGCAGAGTGCTTGGTTTTTATGTGAGAGGGTGCCACTGCAAGAGCAGAGCCCCTCTGCAGCGTTCGGAGTCAATCCTCTGGTGCTGTTTGTGGTGCAGCCTGACCATATACTCTTAAGTGCATTATAACCTCGCGGTAAATGCTAACTTTGGGATGGCTGCACGGAAACATGTCGTGTTTGGTGTCAAACACTTTGGAATACTACCCTCTGCCAGTTCTGGCGGCGGGTGTAGCATTCCACCCTTCTAGAGGGAGAGACATGTGCACACCGGCATACCCGGTATTAACTTTTCAGAGCCCTGGCATCGCAAAATGGATGCCGCTGCCACAGACACGGGTCTGGCCTCCTGCTGCTGACCGAAACTCCGGCAGGGGAGGCCTGGACAATAGGTTTCCTGTCGCAGGGAGGTGTAACCACCTCCCCAGACAGGATAGTGTGTATTGGAGCTGGGCGGGAGCACTCTCTGGTGCTTTGAAGTCCTGCACTGGGGGCACGTTTGGTGTCCCTGTGCATAGTCCAGTTCAAACAGGTTGCAGGGGCTACCTGCCCCTGCTCTGGCACAAAACTGGACAAAGGGAATGGGTGTAACCACCCCTCTTCCCTGACCCTCCCATAGGTGGGTCCCCAGAGTATGTCCAACCCCCTAACTTAGTATAAGTATGGGACCCCAGTCCTTAGGACTTTAGATTATCCCTGGACGAAACTCTGAACATGAATCCTGGACCTTCGACGCTCTACTTGAAGATTAGAGGACTGAAGAATCTCCCTTGGGGTCAAGGAGTGACACCAAAGAAGCAACTGTCCGGTCTGCATCGCTGAAGCTCCCACCGTACGCCGAAGTCTTTGCATCACCAGAGGTGGATTTCCAGACTTCCCCGAGGCTGCCCTGAGACCCCAGTGAAGCTGAGGCACGTAGCTGTCGTGGGTAACGTGGAAACATGACCCCTGGACACTGAGAACTTTTGCAAGTGCATCCTCTTCCTGGTCTCCCTCGAAGTTGTGCTTTGGGCTCCGAGTAGCCCCCGCCTCGAGCACCGACTGCACCAAAGATCTCTGGCCTCCACTCCACGAGTGTCCTGTAAGCCAGCACCAAGTGCATCCACTCGAGGCCCCTTCGCGGTCGCTAGTCCATTGGCTAGTGGGTCCTCCAGAAGGCAACTCTTCTTCTACTTTAGCTTTCCTGGTTTCTCCAGACGTGCCCTGACTTACCCTTGCTGGGTGAGTCCCTCAGACCTTGCTGGTCTGCACCAAAGTCCTTTCTATGATTCTACGTGACTTGCCGTTGCCGAAGCTTGTTCGGTCCAATCCGGTCGCCGACACCCCAGCACTCGACAGACGTTATGGGACTGCTGGAATCCAGCTCCTGGTTGTCGTTGACACCTCCTGGACCTCGTGGCTGAAGAGTCAAGACACCCGTCAGCCTACCTGAAGCACCCGACATCGGTGGGCATCTGCTCATCGCCTTCCTGGTCACTGGCTAGTGACCCAGACTCTGTCCCCTCTGCTTTCAGGTTCTTCAGATCTCCGATCCATCCTGGGATCCACCCGGACACTTTCGACTTGGTCGCCAGCAGCACTTTGCAGCAGATCGCCATTGAAATCGACGACGAAACCCGACTCCAAAAGACACCTATGCACCCGGCTTCCCTGGGTGAGGTAACTCGAGTACTCTGGTGCTCCCGTGGGTATTGACTCTAGAAATGCCTAGTTCTAAAGGGGCTTGCTCCAAGTCGTCTTCTAAGTGTCCTTTTCTTTTAAAAATCCAACCGCGACTTTCCCCATAGAAGTTAACGGTGATTTGCGGCTGTGTTCCCACACTGCACGCGTCCCCCATGGGTACCCTGTGTCTCTACCTTGGGTGGTTCCTTGTGGTCCAAGCACTTCTACAGGCTCTAGGCCTTGTGTCTAGCTCAGTCGTGGTTCTTATACCACTTTTTTGGTATATGGTTTGGTACGCCCCTAGGGCCCAAACGTGTATTTGTGCTATTACTGTTGATAACTGACTTGTAACCTATGTACTTCGAACTCTAGCCTCATAAAGAGACTAGAGGGGTGTGTTTAAGACTAAATACATATATTTTATGTATATACCAGGTGTGGTCCTCTTTCATTTGGTCACTCAAGAGATTATAGACTGGTAAAACAAGCTGCTTTACATTCCTTCAAGACTTAGCCTGAAGGCTGCTCTCTATAGCTACCACTAGGATAGCTTTCAATAAAGGTTGTCTTTAACCTATCTCCATAAGGGGTTGTTTGGACTGGTACAAGGTGCCCACTTTAATTAGTGGACAGCATATACCAGGCCAACTTCTCACATTGGTGTGCAGCGTGTGGGATTCCAGCTTGCTATTGTTTTACCAGATAATCTCAATTGAATTGATCAACTGAAAACCACTAAGGGTACCTTAGGTACTTATAAAAACAAGCTTAGTAAACAGTAAGTTCTACTGAACTTAGAGTTGTGTGTTAAGGGCTTAGCACGCCCTTTTTACAACTCAAGAGAGTTTAGTAGGCCACACTAGAGTAGGTAGTGCATACACCACACCTCACTAGTAATGTCTTCACTGCCAGGAACCAGTGGGCTCCTGCCATCCAAATATGACAACCTCCCATTCTTGGAATTGAGAGAGTTGTGCAAGATTAGGAAGCTGAAGACAGGCAAAAGTGCCAACACCCAACGTCTCATGGAGATGCTTCTGCTAGATGATCTCAGAAGACCCATAGGGTCTGTAAGGGTAGGCAGAGAGGGTGGGGCAGAAGATGAGGAAGGGACCAGGGTGAAAATACCCAGGACCTGACCTCTGAAACTGGCCAGGAAGATGACAATGATCTTGCCCTGGAAAATGCAGCTCCTCCTGCAGATGAGGAGGAGGATCAGAATGACCTCCCCTTTGTCCCACCAGGAAGAGTTGTGAGTGTGCCCAGAAGGTTTCTTCTTATAGGAGGGAATCCTCTAATGAGAGGAAAAAGAGACTGCTCCAGTATGAAGAAGCTCAGCTTAGGATCAGAAGAGAGCAGTTGGCTATAGACAGGGAGTCCCTAGAGCTTCATAGACAAAGAAGAAAGTTGGGATTAGAGTCCCATGGTGGCAGCAACTTCCATAGTGGTTGGGAAAGGTCTTATGACCATAGAAACCTGAGCAAGATTGTCCCTCCCTACCAGAGTAGGGATGACATTCACAAATGGATCACTGCACTGGAGAGGGCCTGTAAAGTACAGAGGGTCCCTCAGGAGCAGTGGGCAGCAATCTTGTGGCTCTCCTTTGCAGACAAAGGTAGAGATAAGCTCCTCACTATTAGAGAAGAGGATGCTGATGATTATCAAGTCTTAAAAAGTGCATTAATTGATGGGTTTGGCCTAACAACTGAACAATACAGGTTAAAGTTCAGAGATACCCAAAACGCACACAATCAAGACTGGGTGGACTTTGTTGATTGTTCTGCTAAGGCTCTGGAAGGTTGGTTAGTGGGCAGTACGGTATGTGACTTCAAAGGATTGTACAATCTTATTATGAGGGAGCAGATTCTTAATAACTGTAAAAATCAACTGTTGCATCAGTACCTGGTGGACTCTGATCTGACCTCTCCCCAAGAATTGGGAAAGAAGGCAGACAAATGGGTCAGAACCAGGGTGAGGCAGAAGGTACAGAACCAAGGTGATGACCCAAAGAAGCAAGATTCTAAAAACTCTGACAAGGGTGGGGAGAAGGGTAAAGACCAGAAGTCTTCACAAGGCCCCCACAAATCTTCTTCAGGTGGGGATTCACAGTCTAACATAGGGAAAGGCCAAAAGAAACCATGGTGCAAAGTCTGTAAGCAAAAGACACACTGGACCAGTGATTGCACCAAGTCCAAAGACTCTATTCCAGCCCCCACCAATGCCCCTAAGGCACCTGTTCCCCCTAGTGCAGTTACAAATGGTGGTGGAAGTACACAAGCCAAGGGTTTAGGGTTGACCCTGGGTACTGAGATGGGCTCTGGCCTAGTCAGAGAACCCACTCAGGCTGTCCTAGTCTGTGATGGAGGCCTGGATATGGCCTCCTCTGTGAGTCCCAGTAATCTGGGCAAGTACAGACAACAGCCATTAATAAATGGAAAAGAGGCTTTGGCATTCAGGGACACAGAAGCAAGTGTCACTATGGTGACACAAGATCTTGTGGATCCTGGGCAGATCATACTTGGTGAAATGTACCAAGTGATCAATGCTAGCAATGTCAGAACAGACCATTCTCTGGCAGTTGTTAACTTCTCCTGGGGAGGGGTAATTGGCCTTAAGAAGGTTGTGGTGAGTGCAGACCTACCAGTTGAATGCTTGCTTGGCAATGATCTAGAAACTTCAGCTTGGGCAGAAGTGGAGCTCAGGACCCCTGCAGAAATGCTGGGCATCCCTGCAGATGTGTTTGCTGTGACCAGGTCACAGGCCAAAATGACTAACACTGAACAGGCCTTGGATCCTGGAACAATGGACCAAGTGCCATCCAAGAGGAGGAGTGGTAGGGTTAAGGCAGAGCCTTCCCCCTTGGCTCAGAAGGAAGATCAGTCTCTTGAGGGAGATGATCTCAGTCCTGAAGAAGGAACTGTCCCAGAGGAGCTTGAGCCTGATCAGGTTGAGTTCTTACGGACAGGGGGCCCTTCCAGGGCAGATCTGAGCCAGGAGCAGCAGAGCTGCCCCTCTCTTGAACCCCTCAGACAGCAAGCTGCTGCTGAGGCTGCTGGGAATGCTAGTGGTCCCCATAAAGTGTATTGGGATGATGGACTCTTGTACTCAGAGTGTAGAGACCCCAAGCCTGGTGCCACCAGGAGGTTGGTTATACCTCTGAAGTTCAGGGGCTTCCTATTGACCCTAGCCCATGATATTCCTCTAGCAGGTCATCTGGGCCAGAACAAGACTTGGGACAGAATTGTCCCTCACTTTCACTGGCCCCACATGTCTGAAGACACCAAGGAGTTTTGTCGCTCCTGTGTAACCTGCCAGGCCAGTGGCAAGGCAGGTGGCACTAGAAAGGCCCCCTGATACCACTACCTGTGGTGGGGGTTCCCTTTGAAAGGGTGGGGATTGACATTGTTGGTCCCATGGATTCCCAAACAGCATCTGGGCACAGGTTTATCCTGGTGGTGGTGGACCATGCCACTAGGTACCCAGAGGCTATTCCCCTTAGGACCACTACAGCACCTGTGGTGGCAAGAGCCCTCCTGGGAATTTTCTCAAGAGTGGGCTTCCCTAAGGAGGTTGTATCAGACAGGGGTGCTAACTTTATGTCTGGATACTTGAAGGCAATGTGGAAGGAGTGTGGAGTGACTTACAAATTCACCACACCCTATCACCCACAATGGAATGGTTTAGTTGAGAGGTTCAACAAAACCTTAAAGGGCATGATTAAAGGGCTCCCAGAAAAGCTTAGGCGAAGATGGGACATACTCTTGCCCTGCCTTTTGTTTGCCTACAGGGAGGTGCCTCAAAAGGGGATTGGCTACAGCCCTTTTGAACTTTTGTTTGGCCATCCTGTCAGGGGTCCATTGTGTCTGGTGAAGGAAGGATGGGAGTTACCTCTCAAGCCCCCAAAGCAGGACATAGTGGACTACGTACTTGGTCTCCGCTCCCGGATGGCTGAGTACATGAAAAAGGCAACTAAAAACCTTGAGGCTAGTCAGGAACTACAAAAAGCCTGGCATGACCAAAAGGCTGTACTGACTGTTTACCAGCCAGGGCAGAAGGTGTGGGTGTTGGAGCCAGTGGCCCCAGCAGCTCTCCAAGACAAATGGAGTGGACCCCATACCATTGTTGAGCAGAAGGGTGAGGTTACCTATTTGGTAGACCTAGGAACACCCAGGAGTCTCCACAGGGTTTTCCATGTCAACAGATTTAAACCATATGTGGACAGGGCAGACATGGGCTTGCTCATGGCTACTGATGAGGGACAGGAGGAAGAGAGTGACCCACTCCATGACCTGCTCTCACAGAACCCTGATGATGGGTGAGTGGATGGTGTAGCCTTGGCAGGCAGACTCACTGCCCAGCAGCAAATTGATTGCAGACAGGTGCTCAATCAGTTCAGACATATGTTCTCTCTGACTCCAAGTCAGACCACCTGGAGCACTCATGAAGTGGACACTGGGGACAGTCTGCCTATTAAAAATAAGATTTATAGGCAACCTGACCATGTCAGGGACTGTATCAGGACAGAAGTCCAGAAAATGTTGGATTTGGGAGTTATTGAACCCTCAGATAGCCTTTGGGCTAGTCCAGTGGTCCTTGTGCCAAAACCTCACACCAGTGGTGGGAAAAGAGAGATGAGGTTTTGTGTGGACTACAGGGGTCTCAATGCAGTCACTAGGACTGATGCCCATCCAATACCCAGGGCAGATGAGCTAATAGACACTTTGGCCTCAGCCAAGTACCTAAGCACATTTGACCTAACAGCTGGCTACTGGCAGATCAGGCTAGCTGATGATGCAAAGCCAAAAACAGCATTCTCAACCCCTAGTGGGCATTATCAATTTGTGGTAATGCCCTTTGGTTTGAAAAATGCACCTGCCACTTTCCAAAGGTTGGTGAATACAGTTCTCAGAGGTCTGGAAGCCTACAGTGCAGCTTATCTTGATGATATTGCTGTCTTTAGCTCCACCTGGGAGGATCACCTGGTCCACCTAAGGAATGTTTTGGAGGCCCTGCAAAAGGCAGGCCTCACTATCAAGGCCACCAAGTGCCAGATAGGGCAGAGTCAGGTTGTATACCTGGGCCACCTTGTAGGTGGAGGCCAGGTTCAACCACTTCAGAGCAAAATCCAGACCATCATGGACTGGGTTGCTCCAACTACCCAGACTCAGGTGAGAGTCTTCTTAGGCCTGACTGGGTACTATAGGAGATTTGTCAAGGGGTATGGATCAATAGTGACACCCCTGAATGACTTAACTTCCAAAAGAATGCCCAAAAAGGTCCAGTGGACAGCTAGCTGTCAAAAGGCATTTGATGACCTGAAGCAGGCCATGTGCACTGCTCCCATTCTACAGATTCCTGATTACTCCAAGAAGTTCGTTGTCCAAACAGATGCATCTGAATTGGGGGTAGGGGCTGTACTGTCACAATTGAATGATGAAGGTCAGGATCAGCCAGTAGCTTTCATTAGCAGAAGGCTGACCCCTAGAGAGAAACGTTGGTCAGCCATTGAGAGGGAGGCCTTTGCTGTGGTTTGGGCTCTGAAGAAGTTGAGGCCATACTTGTTTGGTACTCACTTCCTTCCCTCTTATGGCTTAAACAAATGAAGGGTGAAAACCCCAAACTGCTTAGGTGGTCCATTTCCCTACAGGGGATGGACTTTACAGTGGAACATAGACCTGGGAGTAACCATGCCAATGCAGATGGACTCTCTAGGTATTTCCACTTAGAACATGAAGACTCAACTGGGCAAGGTTGTGAGAAGTTGGCCTGGCATATGCTGTCCACTAATTATAGTGGGCACCTTGCACCAGTCCAAATCGACTCTTATGGTAGATAGGTTAAAGACAACCTTTATTGAAAGCTATCCTAGTGGTAGCTATGGAGAGCAGCCTTCAGGCTAAGTCTTGAAGGAATGTAAAGCAGCTTGTTTTACCAGTCTATAATCTCTTGAGTGACCAAATGAAAGAGCACCACACCAGGTATATATTCAAAATATATGTATTTATTGCTAAACACACCCCTCTAGTCTATTTATGAGGCTAGAGTTCGAAGTACATAAGTTATAAGATCTTAAATTACAATAATAGCACAAATACACGTTTGGGCCCTAGGGGCGTACCAAACCATATACCAATAAAGTGGTATGCGAACCACGACTGAACTAGACACTAGGCCTAGAGCCTCTAGAAGTGCTTGGACCACAAGGAACCACCCAAGGTAGTGACACAGGGGACCCACGGGAGACGCGTGCAGTGTAAATACACAACCGCGATACGCCGTTAACTTCTATGGAGAAAGTCGGGATCGGGAAAATAGAGGAAAGGGACACTTAGAAGAGGACTAGGACAAAACCCTTTGAGATCTAGGACTTTGAAGAGTCTCTACCCACGGGAGCACCGGAGTACTCGTGTTACCTCACCCAGGGAAGCCGGGTGCATAGGTGCCTTTCGGGGTCGGGTTTCGTCGTCGACTCGAATGGCGATCTGCTGCAAAGTGCTGCTGGCGGCCAAGAGAAAAGTGTCCGGGTGGATCCAAGAGTGGATCGGAGTTCTGGTGAACCTGAAAGCAGAGGGGACAGAGTCTGGGTCACTAGCCAGTGACCAGGAAGGCGATGGACAGATGCCCACCGATGTCGAGTGCTTCAGGTGCGTTGACGGTCGTCTTGACTCTTCAGCCACGAGGTCCGGGAGGCGTTGTCGGCGACCAGGAGCAGGATTCGGGCTGGTGATTGATGTCTGTCGAGTGCTGAGGTGTCGGCGACCGGATTGGACCCAACAAGCCTTGGCAACGGCAAGTCTCGAGTAAGATGTTGATCGTCGATGGTGCAGACCAGCAAGGTCTGTGGAACTCACCCAGCAAGGGTAAGTGAGGGCAGGCCTGGAGCAACCAGGATGCCAAGTAAGGAAAAGATTGGCCTTCGGTAAGGGCTACTAGCCAACGGGCTAGCGACCACGAAGGAGCCTCGTGACGCTGCACGTGGAGCTGGCTTACAGGACACTCGTGGAGTGGGGGCCAGTGATCTTCGGTGCAGGTGGTGCTGCACGCTAGGGCAACTCGGAGCCCAAAGCACGACTTCTTGGGAGACCCAGAAGATGGTGCACTTGCAAATGTGCTCGGTGTCCAGGGGTCACGGTCCCAAGTCACCCACGATAGCCACGGGCCTCAGCTTTGCTGGGAACTCAGGGTAGCCTCGGGGAAGTCTGAGAATCCACCTCTGGTGATGCGATGACTTCGGCGTCCGACGGGAGCTTCAGAAATGCGAACCGGACAGATGCTTCTTTGGTGCCTGCCAAGCAGGGGAGTCACTCCTTGACCCCAAGGGAGATTCTTCAGTCCTCTAATCTTGTCGTAGAGCGTCGAAGGTCCAGGATTCAGTGTCAGAGTTTCGTCCAGGTATAATCTAAAGTCCTAAGGACTGGGTTCCTACCTTTATTCTAAAAATAGGGGTTGGACTACTCTGTGGCCCCACCTATGGGTGGGTCAGGGCAGAGGGGTGGCTACACCCCTTTCCCTTTGTCCAGTTCGCGCCAAAGCAGGGGCTGCAAGCCCCTGATCCGGTTTGAACTGGGGTATGCACAGGGACACCAAATGTGCCCCCAGTGCAGGACTTCAAAGCACACAGATGGTGCTCCCGCCCAGCCCCAATACACATTATCCTGTCTGGGAAGGTGGTCACACCTCCCTGGGACAGGAAACCTATTGTCCAGGCCTCCCCTGCCGGAGTTTCGTCCAGCAGCAGGAGGCCAGACTCGTGTCTGTGGCAGCAGCATCCATTTTGTGATGCCAGGGCTTTGGAGAGAAGTTACCGGGTTAGTCAGGGTTAACATGTCTTTCCCTCTAGAAGGGTGGAATGCTACCCCCACCGCCAGAATTGGCGGGGGGTAGTATTCCAAGATGTTTGACACCAAACACGACATGTTTAGGTGCAGCCATTCCAAAGTTAGCATTTTACCGCGAGGATATAATGCGCTTAAGAGTATATGGTCAGGCTGCACTACAAACAGCATCAGAGATGGTCTCCGAATGCTGCAGAGGGGCCCTGCTCATGCAGGGGCACCCTCTCACATAGGAACCACGCACTCTGCCTTCAGGATTGATAAGGCCTGCCTTAGGAGTGACTTATAGGTTTATATGTGTGTATGTATTTCGTGATATAGGTAACCTATATCACAGTAAGGGGTGCATGCACCACCTTACCCAGGCTGCAGTAGCAGACCTGTGGTGTCAGTTTGGATGGCCTTCCAGGGGTGGCATAATACATGCTGCAGCCCCTGGCAGGCCTCTGAGGTACCTATGCCCTTGGTACATAGTATACCATATACTAGGGACTTATAAGGGCACTCCAGATCCCAATCAGTGATGTGCCTAAGGCACATGGAAACCATTTTAGAGAGGAAGCAGCTAGGCTGGGGTTCTGATTAGCAGGGCCCCAGCCAGACTAATGTCGAAAAACAGTGAAGCATCAGCAAAAAGTGGGGGTACCCATGTGAAGCAGATCCTACTCTCCTACACAACCCCCCCAAACGTAGGGACATTAAACTAACCTTGCCCAGTTAAGTCTTCATGTTCTAAGTGGAAATACCTAGAGAGTCCATCTGCATTCGCATGGTTACTCCCAGGCCTATGTTCCACTGTAAAGTCCATCCCCTGTAGGGAAATGGACCACCTAAGCAGTTTGGGGTTTTCACCCTTCATTTGTTTTAGCCATAAGAGGGGCTTATGGTCTGTCTGAACCAGGAAGTGTGTACCAAACAAGTATGGCCTCAACTTCTTCAGAGCCCAGACCACAGCAAAGGCCTCCCTCTCTATGGCTGACCAACGTTTCTCTCTAGGGGTCAGCCTTCTGCTAATGAAAGCTACTGGCTGATCCTGACCTTCTTCATTCAATTGTGACAGTACAGCCCCTACCCCCAATTCAGATGCATCTGTTTGAACAATGAACTTCTTGGAGTAATCAGGACTCTGCAGAATTGGAGCAGTGCACATGGCCTGCTTGAGGTCATCAAATGCCTTTTGACAGCTAACTGTCCACTGAACCTTTTTGGGCATTTTCTTAGAAGTTAAGTCATTCAAGGGTGTCACTATTGATCCATACCCCTTGACAAATCTTCTATAGTACCCAGTCAGGCCTAAGAAGGCTCTCACCTGAGTCTGGGTAGTGGGAGCAGTCCAGTCCATGATGGTCTGGATCTTGCTCTGCAAAGGTTGAACCTGGCCTCCACCCACAAGGTGGCCCAGGTACACAACCTGACTCTGCCCTATCTGGCACTTAGTGGCCTTGATAGTCAGGCCTGCCTTTTGCAGGGCCTGTAAAACATTCCTGAGGTGGACCAGGTGATCCTCCCAGGTGGAGCTAAAGACAGCAATATCATCTAGATAAGCTGCACTATAGGCTTCCAGTCCTGTGAGAACTGTGTTCACCAACCTCTGGAAAGTGGCAGGTGCATTCTTCAGACCAAAGGGCATTACCACAAATTGATAATGCCCACTAGGGGTTGAGAATGCTGTCTTGGGCTTTGCAGTATCAGCTAGTCTGATCTGCCAGTAGCCAGCTGTTAGGTCAAATGTGCTGAGATATTTGGCAGAGGCCAAAGTATCTATGAGCTCATCTGCCCTGGGTATTGGATGGGCATCAGTCCTAGTGACTGCATTGAGAACCCTGTAGTCTACACAAAACCTCATCTCTCTTTTTCCACCACTGGTGTGAGGTTTCGGTACTAGGACTACTGGACTAGCCCAAGGGCTATCTGAGGGCTCAATTACTCCCAATTCCAACATTTTCTGGACTTCAGTCCTGATACAGTCCCTGACATGGTCAGGTTGCCTATAAATCTTGTTTTTAATAGGCAGACTGTCCCCAGTGTCCACTTCATGAGTGCACCAGGTGGTCTGACTGGGTGTCAGTGAAAACATATGTCGAAACTGATTGAGGACTTGCCTGCAATCAGTTTGTTGCTGGGTAGTGAGGCTGCCTGCCAAGGCTACACCATCAACTGACCCATCGTCAGGGTTCTGGGAGAGCAGGTCAGGGAGTGGGTCACTCTCTTCCTCCTGCCCTTCATCAGTAGCCATGAGCAAGCCCATGTCTGCCCTGTCCACATATGGTTTTAACCTGTTGACATGGAGAACCCTGTGGGGACTCCTGGGTGTTCCTAGGTCTACTAAATAAGTGACCTCACCCTTCTGCTCAACAATAGTGTGGGGTCCACTCCATTTGTCTTGGAGAGCTGCTGGGGCCACTGGCTCCAACACCCACACCTTCTGTCCTGGCTGGTAAACAGTCAGAACAGCCTTTTGGTCATGCCAGGCCTTCTGAAGTTCCTGGCTAGCCTCAAGGTTTTTGGTTGCCTTTTTCATGTACTCAGCCATCCTGGAGCGGAGACCAAGTACATAGTCCACTATATCTTGCTTTGGGGGCTTGAGAGGTAACTCCCATCCTTCCTTCACCAAGCACAGTGGACCCCTCACAGGGTGGCCAAACAGAAGTTCAAAAGGGCTGTAACCAACCCCCTTCTGAGGCACCTCCCTATATGCGAATAAAAGGCAGGGCAAGAGTACGTCCCATCTACGCCTAAGCTTTTCTGGGAGCCCTTTAATCATGCCCTTCAAGGTTTTGTTGAATCTCTCAACTAAACCATTGCATTGTGGGTGATAGGGTGTGGTGAACTTATAAGTCACTCCACACTCCTTCCACATTGCTTTCAAGTACCCAGACATGAAGTTAGCACCCCTGTCTGATACTACCTCCTTAGGAAAGCCCACTCTTGAGAAGATTCCCAGGAGGGCCCTTGCCACCACAGGTGCTGTAGTGGTCCTGAGGGGAATAGCTTCTGGGTACCTGGTGGCATGATCCACTACCACCAGGATAAACCTGTGCCCAGAGGCTGTTTGGGGATCCATGGGACCAACAATGTCAATCCCTACCCTTTCAAAGGGCACCCCCACCACAGGTAGTGGTATCAGGGGGCCTTTGTAGTGCCACCTGCCTTGCCACTGGCTTGGCAGGTTACACAGGAGCGACAAAACTCCTTACTGTCTTCAGACATGTGGGGCCAGTGAAAGTGAGGGACAATTCTGTCCCAAGTCTTGTTCTGGCCCAGGTGACCTGCTAAGGGAATATCATGGGCTAGGGTCAGTAGGAAGCCCCTGAACTTCAAAGGTATTACCAACCTCCTGGTAGCACCAGGCTTGGGGTCTCTACTCTCTGAGTACAGGAGTCCATCATCCCAATACACTGTATGGGGACCACTAGCTTTCCCAGCAGCCTCAGCAGCAGCTTGCTGTCTGAGGGGTTCAAGGGAGGGGCAGCTCTGCTGCTCCTGGCTCAGATCTGCCCTAGAAGGTCCCCCTGTCCCCAAGAACTCAACCTGGTCAGGTTCAAGTTCCTCTGGGACAGTTCCTTCTTCAGGGCTGAGATCATCCCCCTCAAGGGACTGATCTTCCTCCTGAGCCAAGGGGGAAGGCACTGCCTTAACCCTACTACTCCTCCTCTTGGAAGGCACTTGGTCCATTCTTCCAGAATCCAAGGCCTGTTCAGTGCTAGACATTTTGGCTTGTGACCTGGTCACAGCAAACACATCTGCAGGGATCCCCAGCATTTCTGCATGGGTCCTGAGCTCCACTTCTGCCCAAGCAGAAGTCTCTAAGTCATTGCCAAGCAAGCATTCGACTGGTAGGTTTGCACTTACCACAACCTTCTTAAGGCCAGTTACCCCTCCCCAGGAGAAGTTAACAACTGCCAGAGTATGGTCTGTTCTGACATTGCTAGCATTGGTCACTTGGTACATCTCACCAAGCATAACTTGCCCAGGCAGCACAAGGTCTTGTGTCACCATTGTGACACTTGCCCCTGTGTCCCTAAATGCCAAAGCCTCACGTCCATTAATTAAAGGCTGTTGTCTGTACTTGCCCAGATTACTGGGACTCACAGTGGAGGTCACATCCATGCCTCCATCACAGACTAACACAGCCTGAGTCAGTTCCCTGACTAAGTCAGAGCCCAACTCAGTTCCCAGGGTGAACCCTACTAAACCCTTTGCTGGAGCACTTCCACCAACTGTACTAGGGGGAACAGGTGCCTTAGGGGCATTGGTGGGTGCTGGACTGGAGTCTTTGGACTTGGTGCAATCACTGGTCCAGTGGGTCTTTTGCTTACAGACCTTGCACCATGGTTTTCTTTGGCCTTTACCCTTGGTAGACTGGGAATCCCCACCAGAAGAAGATTTTTGGGGGCCTGATGAAGACTTTTGATCTTTACCCTTCTCCCCACCCTTGTGAGAGTTCTTAGCATCTTGCTTCTTGGTTTCCCCACCTTGGTTCTGTACCTTCTGCTTCACCCTGGTCCTGACCCATTTGTCTGCCTTCTTTCCCAATTCTTGGGGAGAGGTCAGATCAGAGTCTACCAGGTATTGATGCAACAGCTGATTTTGACAGTTATTAAGAATCTGCTCCCTCATTATCAGATTATACAATCCTGAGAAGTCACACACCTTACTGCCCATCAACCAGCCTTCCAGAGCCTTGGCAGAACAATCCACATAGTCTACCCAGTCTTGAGTCTGTGCTTTTTGGGTGTCTCTGAACTTCAACCTGTACTGTTCAGTGGTTAGGCCAAACCCATCAATAAGAGCACTCTTCAAGACCTTGTAATTGTCAGCATCCTCCTCTCTAACAGTGAGGAGCTTATCTCTACCTTTGTCAGCAAAGGAGAGCCACAAGATTGCTGCCCACTGCTCCTGAGGGACCTTCTGTACTTTACAGGCCCTTTCTAAAGCAGTTATCCATTTGTGGATATCATCCCCACTCTGGTAGGGAGGGACAATCTTGCTCAGGTTCCTATGGTCATAGGACCTTTCCCTATCTCTAGGGACATGGCTGCCACCATGGGACTCTAGTCCCAACTTTCTTCTCTCTCTAAGGAGATCTAGGGATTCTCTATCTAAAGCTAATTGCTTTTTTCTGAGTTCCAGCTGAGTTTCCTCATACTGGACTAGCCTCTTTCTTCTCTCATGAGAGGATTCTCTCCTATGAGATGAGACAGAGCTCCCTATAGAGGTGCCAGAGTGGTTAGACTCCTGAGAAGGAGACCTAGACCTTCTGGGCACACTCTTAATCCTTCCTGGGGGGACAAAGGGAGCATCATTCTGATCCTCCTCTTCCTCTTCCTCAGGAGGGGTTGGATTATCCAGGTCAGGGCCATTGTCGCCCTCCTGGTTAGTTTCAGAGGGGGGGCTGGGGGTATTGGTACCCCTGGCCTCCTCCTCTTCTCCTGCCCCACCCTCAGCTCCTACCCCTTCAGTCCCCAAGGGCTTACTAAGGTCATAAGCCACCAACAACTCCTTGAGGTGTTGGGTGGTGGGGCTTTGGCCTGTCCTTAATTTTCTCAAGTTGCATAAAGCTCTCAATTCCAAGAATGGGAGTGTATCATACTTGGAGGGTGGAAGCTCAATGGCTTCCCGCAAGGATTCTTTGGATCCTCCCTTTAAAGACATTACTAGTGTGGTGTGGTGTATGCACTACCTACTCTAGTGTGGCCTACTAAACTCTCTTGAGTTGTAGAAAGGGTTGTGCTATCCCTTAACACACAACTCTAAGTTCAGTAGAACTTACTGTTATTCTAAGCTTAAATTATATGTACCTTAGGTACCTTTAGTGGTTTTCAGTTGATCAATTCAATTGAGATTATCTGGTAAAACAATAGCAAGCTGGAATCCCACACGCTGCACACCAATGTGAGAAGTTGGCCTGGCATATGCTGTCCACTAATTATAGTGGGCACCTTGCACCAGTCCAAATCGACTCTTATGGTAGATAGGTTAAAGACAACCTTTATTGAAAGCTATCCTAGTGGTAGCTATGGAGAGCAGCCTTCAGGCTAAGTCTTGAAGGAATGTAAAGCAGCTTGTTTTACCAGTCTATAATCTCTTGAGTGACCAAATGAAAGAGCACCACACCAGGTATATATTCAAAATATATGTATTTATTGCTAAACACACCCCTCTAGTCTCTTTATGAGGCTAGAGTTCGAAGTACATAAGTTATAAGATCTTAAATTACAATAATAGCACAAATACACGTTTGGGCCCTAGGGGCGTACCAAACCATATACCAATAAAGTGGTATGCGAACCACGACTGAACTAGACACTAGGCCTAGAGCCTCTAGAAGTGCTTGGACCACAAGGAACCACCCAAGGTAGTGACACAGGGGACCCACGGGAGACGCGTGCAGTGTAAATACACAACCGCGATACGCCGTTAACTTCTATGGAGAAAGTCGGGATCGGGAAAATAGAGGAAAGGGACACTTAGAAGAGGACTAGGACAAAACCCTTTGAGATCTAGGACTTTGAAGAGTCTCTACCCACGGGAGCACCGGAGTACTCGTGTTACCTCACCCAGGGAAGCCGGGTGCATAGGTGCCTTTCGGGGTCGGGTTTCGTCGTCGACTCGAATGGCGATCTGCTGCAAAGTGCTGCTGGCGGCCAAGAGAAAAGTGTCCGGGTGGATCCAAGAGTGGATCGGAGTTCTGGTGAACCTGAAAGCAGAGGGGACAGAGTCTGGGTCACTAGCCAGTGACCAGGAAGGCGATGGACAGATGCCCACCGATGTCGAGTGCTTCAGGTGCGTTGACGGTCGTCTTGACTCTTCAGCCACGAGGTCCGGGAGGCGTTGTCGGTGACCAGGAGCAGGATTCGGGCTGGTGCTCAATGTCTGTCGAGTGCTGAGGTGTCGGCGACCGGATTGGACCCAACAAGCCTTAGCAACGGCAAGTCTCGAGTAAGATGTTGATCGTCGATGGTGCAGACCAGCAAGGTCTGTGGAACTCACCCAGCGAGGGTAAGTGAGGGCAGGCCTGGAGCAACCAGGATGCCAAGTAAGGAAAAGATTGGCCTTCAGTAAGGGCTACTAGCCAACGGGCTAGCGACCGCGAAGGAGCCTCGTGACGCCGCACGTGGAGCTGGCTTACAGGACACTCGTGGAGTGGGGGCCAGTGATCTTCGGTGCAGGTGGTGCTGGAGGCTAGGGCTACTCGGAGCCCAAAGCACGACTTCTTGGGAGACCCAGAAGATGGTGCACTTGCAAATGTGCTCGGTGTCCAGGGGTCACGGTCCCAAGTCACCCACGATAGCCACGGGCCTCAGCTTTGCTGGGGACTCAGGGTAGCCTCGGGGAAGTCTGAGAATCCACCTCTGGTGATGCGATGACTTCGGCGTCCGACGGGAGCTTCAGAAATGCGAACCGGACAGATGCTTCTTTGGTGCCTGCCAAGCAGGGGAGTCACTCCTTGACCCCAAGGGAGATTCTTCAGTCCTCTAATCTTGTCGTAGAGCGTCGAAGGTCCAGGATTCAGTGTCAGAGTTTCGTCCAGGTATAATCTAAAGTCCTAAGGACTGGGTTCCTACCTTTATTCTAAAAATAGGGGTTGGACTACTCTGTGGCCCCACCTATGGGTGGGTCAGGGCAGAGGGGTGGCTACACCCCTTTCCCTTTGTCCAGTTCGCGCCAAAGCAGGGGCTGCAAGCCCCTGATCCGGTTTGAACTGGGGTATGCACAGGGACACCAAATGTGCCCCCAGTGCAGGACTTCAAAGCACACAGATGGTGCTCCCGCCCAGCCCCAATACACATTATCCTGTCTGGGAAGGTGGTCACACCTCCCTGGGACAGGAAACCTATTGTCCAGGCCTCCCCTGCCGGAGTTTCGTCCAGCAGCAGGAGGCCAGACTCGTGTCTGTGGCAGCAGCATCCATTTTGTGATGCCAGGGCTTTGGAGAGAAGTTACCGGGTTAGTCAGGGTTAACATGTCTTTCCCTCTAGAAGGGTGGAATGCTACCCCCGCCGCCAGAATTGGCGGGGGTAGTATTCCAAGATGTTTGACACCAAACACGACATGTTTAGGTGCAGCCATTCCAAAGTTAGCATTTTACCGCGAGGATATAATGCGCTTAAGAGTATATGGTCAGGCTGCACTACAAACAGCATCAGAGATGGTCTCCGAATGCTGCAGAGGGGCCCTGCTCATGCAGGGGCACCCTCTCACATAGGAACCACGCACTCTGCCTTCAGGATTGATAAGGCCTGCCTTAGGAGTGACTTATAGGTTTATATGTGTGTATGTATTTCGTGATATAGGTAACCTATATCACAGTAAGGGGTGCATGCACCACCTTACCCAGGCTGCAGTAGCAGACCTGTGGTGTCAGTTTGGATGGCCTTCCAGGGGTGGCATAATACATGCTGCAGCCCCTGGCAGGCCTCTGAGGTACCTATGCCCTTGGTACATAGTATACCATATACTAGGGACTTATAAGGGCACTCCAGATCCCAATCAGTGATGTGCCTAAGGCACATGGATACCATTTTAGAGAGGAAGCAGCTAGGCTGGGGTTCTGATTAGCAGGGCCCCAGCCAGACTAATGTCGAAAAACAGTGAAGCATCAGCAAAAAGTGGGGGTACCCATGTGAAGCAGATCCTACTCTCCTACAAAGGTTAGTTTAATGTCCCTACGTTTGGGGGGGGTTGTGTAGGAGAGTAGGATCTGCTTCACATGGGTACCCCCACTTTTTGCTGATGCTTCACTGTTTTTTTACTCTAGTCTGGCTGGGGCCCTGCTAATCAGAACCCCAGCCTAGCTGCTTCCTAGTTTTCATGTACCTTAGGTACATCTTTGATTGGATTCTGGAGTGCCCTTATAAGTCCCTAGTATATGGTATACTATGTACCCAGGGCATAGGTACTCCAGAGGCCTACCAGGGGCTGAAGCATATATTATGCCACCCCTGGGAAGCCCTCCAAAAAGACACCACAGGTCTGCTACTGCAGCCTGGGTAAGGTGGTGCATGCACCCCTTACTGTGGTATAGGCTACCTATATCACTACCATTGCACACACATATAAACCTATAAGTCACTCCTATGGCAGGCCTTAACAATCCTGAAGGCAGAGTGCTTGGTTTTTGTGTGAGAGGGTGCCAATGCATGAGCAGAGCCCCTCTGCAGCGTTCGAGTCAATCCTCTGGTGCTGTTTATGGTGCAGCCTGACCATATACCCTTAAGTGCATTATAACCTCGCGTTAAATGCTAACTTTGGGATGGCTGCACGGAAACATGTCGTGTTTGGTGTCAAACACTTTGGAATACTACCCCCCCACCAGTTCTGGCGGCGGGGTAGCATTCCACCCTTCTAGAGGGAGAGACATGTGCACACCGGCATACCCGGTATTAACTTTTCAGAGCCCTGGCATCGCAAAATGGATGCCGCTGCCACAGACACGGGTCTGGCCTCCTGCTGCTGACTGAAACTCCGGCAGGGGAGGCCTGGACAATAGGTTTCCTGTCGCAGGGAGGTGTAATCACCTCCCCAGACAGGATAGTGTGTATTGGGGCTGGGCGGGAGTACTCTCTGGTGCTTTGAAGTCCTGCACTGGGGGCACGTTTGGTGTCCCTGTGCATAGTCCAGTTCAAACAGGTTGCAGGGGCTACCTGCCCCTGCTCTGGTGTGAAACTGGACAAAGGGAATGGGTGTAACCACCCCTCTTCCCTGACCCTCCCATAGGTGGGTCCCCAGAGTATGTCCAACCCCCTAACTTAGTATAAGTATGGGACCCCAGTCCTTAGGACTTTAGATTATCCCTGGACGAAACTCTGAACATGAATCCTGGACCTTCGACGCTCTACTTGAAGATTAGAGGACTGAAGAATCTCCCTTGGGGTCAAGGAGTGACTCCCCTGCTTGGCAGGCACCAAAGAAGCAACTGTCTGGTCTGCATCGCTGAAGCTCCCGCCGGACGCCGAAGTCTTTGCATCACTAGAGGTGGATTTCCAGACTTCCCCGAGGCTGCCCTGAGACCCCAGCGAAGCTGAGGCACATAGCTGTTGTGGGTAACGTGGAACCGTGATCCCTGGACACCAAGAACTTTTGCAAGTGCATCCTCTTCCTGGTCTCCCTTGAAGTTGTGCTTTGGGCTCTGAGTAGCCCTCGCCTCGTGCACCGACTGCACTGAAGATCTCTGGCCTCCACTCCACGAGTGTCCTGTCAGCGAGCTCCAAGTGCGTGCACTCGAGGCCCCTACGTGATCAATAGTCCGTTGGCTAGTGGGTCCTCCCGAAGGCAACTCTTCTTCTGCTTGGGCTTTCCTGGTTGCTCTAGACGTGCCCTGACTCACCTTCACTGGTTGAGTCCCTCAGTCCTTGCTGGTCTGCACCAAAGTCCTTTCTCTGTTTCTATGTGACTTGCCGTTGCCAAGGCTTGTTAGGTCCAATCCGGTCGCCAACACCCCAGCACTCGACAGACGTCGTGGGACAGCTGGAATCCAGCTCCTGGTTGTCGTCGACACCTCCTGGACCTCGTGGCTGAAGAGTCAAGACACCCGTCAACCTACCTGAAGCTCCCGACATCGGTAGGCATCTGCTCATCGCTTTCCTGGTCACTGGCTAGTGACCCAGACTCTGTCCCCTCTGCTTTCAGGTTCTTCAGATCTCCGATCCATCCTGGGATCCACCCGGACACTTTCGACTTGGTCGCCAGCAGCACTTTGCAGCAGATCGCCATTGAAATTGACGACGAAACCCGACTCCAAAAGACACCTATGCACCCGGCTTCCCTGGGTGAGGTAACTCGAGTACTCCGGTGCTCCCGTGGGTATTGACTCTAGAACTGCCTAGTTCTAAAGGGGTTTGCACCAAGTCCTCTTCTAAGTGTCCTTTTCTTTTAAAAATCCAACCGCGACTTTCCCCTTAGAAGTTAACGGTGATTCGCAGCTGTGTTCCCACACTGCACGCATCCCCCGTGGGTCCCCTGTGTCACTACCTTGGGCGGTTCCTTTTGGTCCAAGCACTTCTACAGGCTCTAGGCCTTGTATCTAGCTCAGTCGTGGTTCTTATACCACTTTTTTGGTATATGGTTTGGTACGCCCATAGGGCACAAACGTCTATTTGTGCTATTACTGTTGATAACTGACTTGTAACCTATGTACTTCGAACTCTAGCCTCATAAAGAGACTAGAGGGGTGTGTTTAAGACTAAATACATATATTTTATATATATACCAGGTGTGGTCCTCTTTCATTTGGTCACTCAAGAGATTATAGACTGGTAAAACAAGCTGCTTTACATTCCTTCAAGACTTAGCCTGAAGGCTGCTCTCCATAGCTACCACTAGGATAGCTTTCAATAAAGGTTGTCTTTAACCTATCTCCAATAAGGGGTTGTTTGGACTGGTGCAAGGTGCCCACTATAATTAGTGGACAGCATATACCAGGCCAACTTCTCACATTGGTGTGCAGCGTGTGGGATTCCAGCTTGCTATTGTTTTACCAGATAATCTCAATTGAATTGATCAACTGAAAACCACTAAGGGTACCTTAGGTACTTATAAAAACAAGCTTAGTAAACAGTAAGTTCTACTGAACTTAGAGTTGTGTGTTAAGGGCTTAGCACGCCCTTTTTACAACTCAAGAGAGTTTAGTAGGCCACACTAGAGTAGGTAGTGCATACACCACACCTCACTAGTAATGTCTTCACTGCCAGGAACCAGTGGGCTCCTGCCATCCAAATATGACAACCTCCCATTCTTGGAATTGAGAGAGTTGTGCAAGATTAGGAAGCTGAAGACAGGCAAAAGTGCCAACACCCAACGTCTCATGGAGATGCTTCTGCTAGATGATCTCAGAAGACCCATAGGGTCTGTAAGGGTAGGCAGAGAGGGTGGGGCAGAAGATGAGGAAGGGACCAGGGGTGAAAATACCCAGGACCTGACCTCTGAAACTGGCCAGGAAGATGACAATGATCTTGCCCTGGAAAATGCAGCTCCTCCTGCAGATGAGGAGGAGGATCAGAATGACCTCCCCTTTGTCCCACCAGGAAGAGTTGTGAGTGTGCCCAGAAGGTTTCTTCTTATAGGAGGGAATCCTCTAATGAGAGGAAAAAGAGACTGCTCCAGTATGAAGAAGCACAGCTTAGGATCAGAAGAGAGCAGTTGGCTATAGACAGGGAGTCCCTAGAGCTTCATAGACAAAGAAGAAAGTTGGGATTAGAGTCCCATGGTGGCAGCAACTTCCATAGTGGTTGGGAAAGGTCTTATGACCATAGAAACCTGAGCAAGATTGTCCCTCCCTACCAGAGTAGGGATGACATTCACAAATGGATCACTGCACTGGAGAGGGCCTGTAAAGTACAGAGGGTCCCTCAGGAGCAGTGGGCAGCAATCTTGTGGCTCTCCTTTGCAGACAAAGGTAGAGATAAGCTCCTCACTATTAGAGAAGAGGATGCTGATGATTATCAAGTCTTAAAAAGTGCATTAATTGATGGGTTTGGCCTAACAACTGAACAATACAGGTTAAAGTTCAGAGATACCCAAAACGCACACAATCAAGACTGGGTGGACTTTGTTGATTGTTCTGCTAAGGCTCTGGAAGGTTGGTTAGTGGGCAGTACGGTATGTGACTTCAAAGGATTGTACAATCTTATTATGAGGGAGCAGATTCTTAATAACTGTAAAAATCAACTGTTGCATCAGTACCTGGTGGACTCTGATCTGACCTCTCCCCAAGAATTGGGAAAGAAGGCAGACAAATGGGTCAGAACCAGGGTGAGGCAGAAGGTACAGAACCAAGGTGATGACCCAAAGAAGCAAGATTCTAAAAACTCTGACAAGGGTGGGGAGAAGGGTAAAGACCAGAAGTCTTCACAAGGCCCCCACAAATCTTCTTCAGGTGGGGATTCACAGTCTAACATAGGGAAAGGCCAAAAGAAACCATGGTGCAAAGTCTGTAAGCAAAAGACACACTGGACCAGTGATTGCACCAAGTCCAAAGACTCTATTCCAGCCCCCACCAATGCCCCTAAGGCACCTGTTCCCCCTAGTGCAGTTACAAATGGTGGTGGAAGTACACAAGCCAAGGGTTTAGGGTTGACCCTGGGTACTGAGATGGGCTCTGGCCTAGTCAGAGAACCCACTCAGGCTGTCCTAGTCTGTGATGGAGGCCTGGATATGGCCTCCTCTGTGAGTCCCAGTAATCTGGGCAAGTACAGACAACAGCCATTAATAAATGGAAAAGAGGCTTTGGCATTCAGGGACACAGAAGCAAGTGTCACTATGGTGACACAAGATCTTGTGGATCCTGGGCAGATCATACTTGGTGAAATGTACCAAGTGATCAATGCTAGCAATGTCAGAACAGACCATTCTCTGGCAGTTGTTAACTTCTCCTGGGGAGGGGTAATTGGCCTTAAGAAGGTTGTGGTGAGTGCAGACCTACCAGTTGAATGCTTGCTTGGCAATGATCTAGAAACTTCAGCTTGGGCAGAAGTGGAGCTCAGGACCCATGCAGAAATGCTGGGCATCCCTGCAGATGTGTTTGCTGTGACCAGGTCACAGGCCAAAATGACTAACACTGAACAGGCCTTGGATCCTGGAACAATGGACCAAGTGCCATCCAAGAGGAGGAGTGGTAGGGTTAAGGCAGAGCCTTCCCCCTTGGCTCAGAAGGAAGATCAGTCTCTTGAGGGAGATGATCTCAGTCCTGAAGAAGGAACTGTCCCAGAGGAGCTTGAGCCTGATCAGGTTGAGTTCTTACGGACAGGGGGCCCTTCCAGGGCAGATCTGAGCCAGGAGCAGCAGAGCTGCCCCTCTCTTGAACCCCTCAGACAGCAAGCTGCTGCTGAGGCTGCTGGGAATGCTAGTGGTCCCCATAAAGTGTATTGGGATGATGGACTCTTGTACTCAGAGTGTAGAGACCCCAAGCCTGGTGCCACCAGGAGGTTGGTTATACCTCTGAAGTTCAGGGGCTTCCTATTGACCCTAGCCCATGATATTCCTCTAGCAGGTCATCTGGGCCAGAACAAGACTTGGGACAGAATTGTCCCTCACTTTCACTGGCCCCACATGTCTGAAGACACCAAGGAGTTTTGTCGCTCCTGTGTAACCTGCCAGGCCAGTGGCAAGGCAGGTGGCACTAGAAAGGCCCCCTGATACCACTACCTGTGGTGGGGGTTCCCTTTGAAAGGGTGGGGATTGACATTGTTGGTCCCATGGATTCCCAAACAGCATCTGGGCACAGGTTTATCCTGGTGGTGGTGGACCATGCCACTAGGTACCCAGAGGCTATTCCCCTTAGGACCACTACAGCACCTGTGGTGGCAAGAGCCCTCCTGGGAATTTTCTCAAGAGTGGGCTTCCCTAAGGAGGTTGTATCAGACAGGGATGCTAACTTTATGTCTGGATACTTGAAGGCAATGTGGAAGGAGTGTGGAGTGACTTACAAATTCACCACACCCTATCACCCACAATGGAATGGTTTAGTTGAGAGGTTCAACAAAACCTTAAAGGGCATGATTAAAGGGCTCCCAGAAAAGCTTAGGCGAAGATGGGACATACTCTTGCCCTGCCTTTTGTTTGCCTACAGGGAGGTGCCTCAAAAGGGATTGGCTACAGCCCTTTTGAACTTTTGTTTGGCCATCCTGTCAGGGGTCCATTGTGTCTGGTGAAGGAAGGATGGGAGTTACCTCTCAAGCCCCCAAAGCAGGACATAGTGGACTACGTACTTGGTCTCCGCTCCCGGATGGCTGAGTACATGAAAAAGGCAACTAAAAACCTTGAGGCTAGTCAGGAACTACAAAAAGCCTGGCATGACCAAAAGGCTGTACTGACTGTTTACCAGCCAGGGCAGAAGGTGTGGGTGTTGGAGCCAGTGGCCCCAGCAGCTCTCCAAGACAAATGGAGTGGACCCCATACCATTGTTGAGCAGAAGGGTGAGGTTACCTATTTGGTAGACCTAGGAACACCCAGGAGTCTCCACAGGGTTTTCCATGTCAACAGATTTAAACCATATGTGGACAGGGCAGACATGGGCTTGCTCATGGCTACTGATGAGGGACAGGAGGAAGAGAGTGACCCACTCCATGACCTGCTCTCACAGAACCCTGATGATGGGTGAGTGGATGGTGTAGCCTTGGCAGGCAGACTCACTGCCCAGCAGCAAATTGATTGCAGACAGGTGCTCAATCAGTTCAGACATATGTTCTCTCTGACTCCAAGTCAGACCACCTGGAGCACTCATGAAGTGGACACTGGGGACAGTCTGCCTATTAAAAATAAGATTTATAGGCAACCTGACCATGTCAGGGACTGTATCAGGACAGAAGTCCAGAAAATGTTGGATTTGGGAGTTATTGAACCCTCAGATAGCCTTTGGGCTAGTCCAGTGGTCCTTGTGCCAAAACCTCACACCAGTGGTGGGAAAAGAGAGATGAGGTTTTGTGTGGACTACAGGGGTCTCAATGCAGTCACTAGGACTGATGCCCATCCAATACCCAGGGCAGATGAGCTAATAGACACTTTGGCCTCAGCCAAGTACCTAAGCACATTTGACCTAACAGCTGGCTACTGGCAGATCAGGCTAGCTGATGATGCAAAGCCAAAAACAGCATTCTCAACCCCTAGTGGGCATTATCAATTTGTGGTAATGCCCTTTGGTTTGAAAAATGCACCTGCCACTTTCCAAAGGTTGGTGAATACAGTTCTCAGAGGTCTGGAAGCCTACAGTGCAGCTTATCTTGATGATATTGCTGTCTTTAGCTCCACCTGGGAGGATCACCTGGTCCACCTAAGGAATGTTTTGGAGGCCCTGCAAAAGGCAGGCCTCACTATCAAGGCCACCAAGTGCCAGATAGGGCAGAGTCAGGTTGTATACCTGGGCCACCTTGTAGGTGGAGGCCAGGTTCAACCACTTCAGAGCAAAATCCAGACCATCATGGACTGGGTTGCTCCAACTACCCAGACTCAGGTGAGAGTCTTCTTAGGCCTGACTGGGTACTATAGGAGATTTGTCAAGGGGTATGGATCAATAGTGACACCCCTGAATGACTTAACTTCCAAAAGAATGCCCAAAAAGGTCCAGTGGACAGCTAGCTGTCAAAAGGCATTTGATGACCTGAAGCAGGCCATGTGCACTGCTCCCATTCTACAGATTCCTGATTACTCCAAGAAGTTCGTTGTCCAAACAGATGCATCTGAATTGGGGGTAGGGGCTGTACTGTCACAATTGAATGATGAAGGTCAGGATCAGCCAGTAGCTTTCATTAGCAGAAGGCTGACCCCTAGAGAGAAACGTTGGTCAGCCATTGAGAGTTAGCTTTGCTGTGGTTTGGGCTCTGAAGAAGTTGAGGCCATACTTGTTTGGTACTCACTTCCTTCCCTCTTATGGCTTAAACAAATGAAGGGTGAAAACCCCAAACTGCTTAGGTGGTCCATTTCCCTACAGGGGATGGACTTTACAGTGGAACATAGACCTGGGAGTAACCATGCCAATGCAGATGGACTCTCTAGGTATTTCCACTTAGAACATGAAGACTCAACTGGGCAAGGTTGTGAGAAGTTGGCCTGGCATATGCTGTCCACTAATTATAGTGGGCACCTTGCACCAGTCCAAATCGACTCTTATGGTAGATAGGTTAAAGACAACCTTTATTGAAAGCTATCCTAGTGGTAGCTATGGAGAGCAGCCTTCAGGCTAAGTCTTGAAGGAATGTAAAGCAGCTTGTTTTACCAGTCTATAATCTCTTGAGTGACCAAATGAAAGAGCACCACACCAGGTATATATTCAAAATATATGTATTTATTGCTAAACACACCCCTCTAGTCTATTTATGAGGCTAGAGTTCGAAGTACATAAGTTATAAGATCTTAAATTACAATAATAGCACAAATACACGTTTGGGCCCTAGGGGCGTACCAAACCATATACCAATAAAGTGGTATGCGAACCACGACTGAACTAGACACTAGGCCTAGAGCCTCTAGAAGTGCTTGGACCACAAGGAACCACCCAAGGTAGTGACACAGGGGACCCACGGGAGACGCGTGCAGTGTAAATACACAACCGCGATACGCCGTTAACTTCTATGGAGAAAGTCGGGATCGGGAAAATAGAGGAAAGGGACACTTAGAAGAGGACTAGGACAAAACCCTTTGAGATCTAGGACTTTGAAGAGTCTCTACCCACGGGAGCACCGGAGTACTCGTGTTACCTCACCCAGGGAAGCCGGGTGCATAGGTGCCTTTCGGGGTCGGGTTTCGTCGTCGACTCGAATGGCGATCTGCTGCAAAGTGCTGCTGGCGGCCAAGAGAAAAGTGTCCGGGTGGATCCAAGAGTGGATCGGAGTTCTGGTGAACCTGAAAGCAGAGGGGACAGAGTCTGGGTCACTAGCCAGTGACCAGGAAGGCGATGGACAGATGCCCACCGATGTCGAGTGCTTCAGGTGCGTTGACGGTCGTCTTGACTCTTCAGCCACGAGGTCCGGGAGGCGTTGTCGGCGACCAGGAGCAGGATTCGGGCTGGTGATTGATGTCTGTCGAGTGCTGAGGTGTCGGCGACCGGATTGGACCCAACAAGACTTGGCAACGGCAAGTCTCGAGTAAGATGTTGATCGTCGATGGTGCAGACCAGCAAGGTCTGTGGAACTCACCCAGCAAGGGTAAGTGAGGGCAGGCCTGGAGCAACCAGGATGCCAAGTAAGGAAAAGATTGGCCTTCGGTAAGGGCTACTAGCCAATGGGCTAGCGACCGCGAAGGAGCCTCGTGACGCTGCACGTGGAGCTGGCTTACAGGACACTCGTGGAGTGGGGGCCAGTGATCTTCGGTGCAGGTGGTCCTGGAGGCTAGGGCTACTCGGAGCCCAAAGCACGACTTCTTGAGAGACCCAGAAGATGGTGCACTTGCAAATGTGCTCGGTGTCCAGGGGTCACGGTCCCAAGTCACCCACGATAGCCACGGGCCTCAGCTTTGCTGGGAACTCAGGGTAGCCTCGGGGAAGTCTGAGAATCCACCTCTGGTGATGCGATGACTTCGGCGTCCGACGGGAGCTTCAGAAATGCGAACCGGACAGATGCTTCTTTGGTGCCTGCCAAGCAGGGGAGTCACTCCTTGACCCCAAGGGAGATTCTTCAGTCCTCTAATCTTGTCGTAGAGCGTCGAAGGTCCAGGATTCAGTGTCAGAGTTTCGTCCAGGTATAATCTAAAGTCCTAAGGACTGGGTTCCTACCTTTATTCTAAAAATAGGGGTTGGACTACTCTGTGGCCCCACCTATGGGTGGGTCAGGGCAGAGGGGTGGCTACACCCCTTTCCCTTTGTCCAGTTCGCGCCAAAGCAGGGGCTGCAAGCCCCTGATCCGGTTTGAACTGGGGTATGCACAGGGACACCAAATGTGCCCCCAGTGCAGGACTTCAAAGCACACAGATGGTGCTCCCGCCCAGCCCCAATACACATTATCCTGTCTGGGAAGGTGGTCACACCTCCCTGGGACAGGAAACCTATTGTCCAGGCCTCCCCTGCCGGAGTTTCGTCCAGCAGCAGGAGGCCAGACTCGTGTCTGTGGCAGCAGCATCCATTTTGTGATGCCAGGGCTTTGGAGAGAAGTTACCGGGTTAGTCAGGGTTAACATGTCTTTCCCTCTAGAAGGGTGGAATGCTACCCCCACCGCCAGAATTGGCGGGGGGGTAGTATTCCAAGATGTTTGACACCAAACACGACATGTTTAGGTGCAGCCATTCCAAAGTTAGCATTTTACCGCGAGGATATAATGTGCTTAAGAGTATATGGTCAGGCTGCACTACAAACAGCATCAGAGATGGTCTCCGAATGCTGCAGAGGGGCCCTGCTCATGCAGGGGCTCCCTCTCACATAGGAACCACGCACTCTGCCTTCAGGATTGATAAGGCCTGCCTTAGGAGTGACTTATAGGTTTATATGTGTGTATGTATTTCGTGATATAGGTAACCTATATCACAGTAAGGGGTGCATGCACCACCTTACCCAGGCTGCAGTAGCAGACCTGTGGTGTCAGTTTGGATGGCCTTCCAGGGGTGGCATAATACATGCTGCAGCCCCTGGCAGGCCTCTGAGGTACCTATGCCCTTGGTACATAGTATACCATATACTAGGGACTTATAAGGGCACTCCAGATCCCAATCAGTGATGTGCCTAAGGCACATGGAAACCATTTTAGAGAGGAAGCAGCTAGGCTGGGGTTCTGATTAGCAGGGCCCCAGCCAGACTAATGTCGAAAAACAGTGAAGCATCAGCAAAAAGTGGGGGTACCCATGTGAAGCAGATCCTACTCTCCTACACAACCCCCCCAAACGTAGGGACATTAAACTAACCTTGCCCAGTTAAGTCTTCATGTTCTAAGTGGAAATACCTAGAGAGTCCATCTGCATTCGCATGGTTACTCCCAGGCCTATGTTCCACTGTAAAGTCCATCCCCTGTAGGGAAATGGACCACCTAAGCAGTTTGGGGTTTTCACCCTTCATTTGTTTTAGCCATAAGAGGGGCTTATGGTCTGTCTGAACCAGGAAGTGTGTACCAAACAAGTATGGCCTCAACTTCTTCAGAGCCCAGACCACAGCAAAGGCCTCCCTCTCTATGGCTGACCAACGTTTCTCTCTAGGGGTCAGCCTTCTGCTAATGAAAGCTACTGGCTGATCCTGACCTTCTTCATTCAATTGTGACAGTACAGCCCCTACCCCCAATTCAGATGCATCTGTTTGAACAATGAACTTCTTGGAGTAATCAGGACTCTGCAGAATTGGAGCAGTGCACATGGCCTGCTTGAGGTCATCAAATGCCTTTTGACAGCTAACTGTCCACTGAACCTTTTTGGGCATTTTCTTAGAAGTTAAGTC
Organism: Calotriton arnoldi; assembly: GCA_963921515.1. Lineage (NCBI taxonomy): Eukaryota > Metazoa > Chordata > Amphibia > Caudata > Salamandridae > Calotriton > Calotriton arnoldi. Next base: position 1,114,545 of record CAWUFW010006167.1, read on the forward strand.
ATTCAAGGGTGTCACTATTGATCCATACCCCTTGACAAATCTTCTATAGTACCCAGTCAGGCCTAAGAAGGCTCTCACCTGAGTCTGGGTAGTGGGAGCAGTCCAGTCCATGATGGTCTGGATCTTGCTCTGCAAAGGTTGAACCTGGCCTCCACCCACAAGGTGGCCCAGGTACACAACCTGACTCTGCCCTATCTGGCACTTAGTGGCCTTGATAGTCAGGCCTGCCTTTTGCAGGGCCTGTAAAACATTCCTGAGGTGGACCAGGTGATCCTCCCAGGTGGAGCTAAAGACAGCAATATCATCTAGATAAGCTGCACTATAGGCTTCCAGTCCTGTGAGAACTGTGTTCACCAACCTCTGGAAAGTGGCAGGTGCATTCTTCAGACCAAAGGGCATTACCACAAATTGATAATGCCCACTAGGGGTTGAGAATGCTGTCTTGGGCTTTGCAGTATCAGCTAGTCTGATCTGCCAGTAGCCAGCTGTTAGGTCAAATGTGCTGAGATATTTGGCAGAGGCCAAAGTATCTATGAGCTCATCTGCCCTGGGTATTGGATGGGCATCAGTCCTAGTGACTGCATTGAGAACCCTGTAGTCTACACAAAACCTCATCTCTCTTTTTCCACCACTGGTGTGAGGTTTCGGTACTAGGACTACTGGACTAGCCCAAGGGCTATCTGAGGGCTCAATTACTCCCAATTCCAACATTTTCTGGACTTCAGTCCTGATACAGTCCCTGACATGGTCAGGTTGCCTATAAATCTTGTTTTTAATAGGCAGACTGTCCCCAGTGTCCACTTCATGAGTGCACCAGGTGGTCTGACTGGGTGTCAGTGAAAACATATGTCGAAACTGATTGAGGACTTGCCTGCAATCAGTTTGTTGCTGGGTAGTGAGGCTGCCTGCCAAGGCTACACCATCAACTGACCCATCGTCAGGGTTCTGGGAGAGCAGGTCAGGGAGTGGGTCACTCTCTTCCTCCTGCCCTTCATCAGTAGCCATGAGCAAGCCCATGTCTGCCCTGTCCACATATGGTTTTAACCTGTTGACATGGAGAACCCTGTGGGGACTCCTGGGTGTTCCTAGGTCTACTAAATAAGTGACCTCACCCTTCTGCTCAACAATAGTGTGGGGTCCACTCCATTTGTCTTGGAGAGCTGCTGGGGCCACTGGCTCCAACACCCACACCTTCTGTCCTGGCTGGTAAACAGTCAGAACAGCCTTTTGGTCATGCCAGGCCTTCTGAAGTTCCTGGCTAGCCTCAAGGTTTTTGGTTGCCTTTTTCATGTACTCAGCCATCCTGGAGCGGAGACCAAGTACATAGTCCACTATATCTTGCTTTGGGGGCTTGAGAGGTAACTCCCATCCTTCCTTCACCAAGCACAGTGGACCCCTCACAGGGTGGCCAAACAGAAGTTCAAAAGGGCTGTAACCAACCCCTTCTGAGGCACCTCCCTATATGCGAATAAAAGGCAGGGCAAGAGTACGTCCCATCTACGCCTAAGCTTTTCTGGGAGCCCTTTAATCATGCCCTTCAAGGTTTTGTTGAATCTCTCAACTAAACCATTGCATTGTGGGTGATAGGGTGTGGTGAACTTATAAGTCACTCCACACTCCTTCCACATTGCTTTCAAGTACCCAGACATGAAGTTAGCACCCCTGTCTGATACTACCTCCTTAGGAAAGCCCACTCTTGAGAAGATTCCCAGGAGGGCCCTTGCCACCACAGGTGCTGTAGTGGTCCTGAGGGGAATAGCTTCTGGGTACCTGGTGGCATGATCCACTACCACCAGGATAAACCTGTGCCCAGAGGCTGTTTGGGGATCCATGGGACCAACAATGTCAATCCCTACCCTTTCAAAGGGCACCCCCACCACAGGTAGTGGTATCAGGGGGCCTTTGTAGTGCCACCTGCCTTGCCACTGGCTTGGCAGGTTACACAGGAGCGACAAAACTCCTTACTGTCTTCAGACATGTGGGGCCAGTGAAAGTGAGGGACAATTCTGTCCCAAGTCTTGTTCTGGCCCAGGTGACCTGCTAAGGGAATATCATGGGCTAGGGTCAGTAGGAAGCCCCTGAACTTCAAAGGTATTACCAACCTCCTGGTAGCACCAGGCTTGGGGTCTCTACTCTCTGAGTACAGGAGTCCATCATCCCAATACACTGTATGGGGACCACTAGCTTTCCCAGCAGCCTCAGCAGCAGCTTGCTGTCTGAGGGGTTCAAGGGAGGGGCAGCTCTGCTGCTCCTGGCTCAGATCTGCCCTAGAAGGTCCCCCTGTCCCCAAGAACTCAACCTGGTCAGGTTCAAGTTCCTCTGGGACAGTTCCTTCTTCAGGGCTGAGATCATCCCCCTCAAGGGACTGATCTTCCTCCTGAGCCAAGGGGGAAGGCACTGCCTTAACCCTACTACTCCTCCTCTTGGAAGGCACTTGGTCCATTCTTCCAGAATCCAAGGCCTGTTCAGTGCTAGACATTTTGGCTTGTGACCTGGTCACAGCAAACACATCTGCAGGGATCCCCAGCATTTCTGCATGGGTCCTGAGCTCCACTTCTGCCCAAGCAGAAGTCTCTAAGTCATTGCCAAGCAAGCATTCGACTGGTAGGTTTGCACTTACCACAACCTTCTTAAGGCCAGTTACCCCTCCCCAGGAGAAGTTAACAACTGCCAGAGTATGGTCTGTTCTGACATTGCTAGCATTGGTCACTTGGTACATCTCACCAAGCATAACTTGCCCAGGCAGCACAAGGTCTTGTGTCACCATTGTGACACTTGCCCCTGTGTCCCTAAATGCCAAAGCCTCACGTCCATTAATTAAAGGCTGTTGTCTGTACTTGCCCAGATTACTGGGACTCACAGTGGAGGTCACATCCATGCCTCCATCACAGACTAACACAGCCTGAGTCAGTTCCCTGACTAAGTCAGAGCCCAACTCAGTTCCCAGGGTGAACCCTACTAAACCCTTTGCTGGAGCACTTCCACCAACTGTACTAGGGGGAACAGGTGCCTTAGGGGCATTGGTGGGTGCTGGACTGGAGTCTTTGGACTTGGTGCAATCACTGGTCCAGTGGGTCTTTTGCTTACAGACCTTGCACCATGGTTTTCTTTGGCCTTTACCCTTGGTAGACTGGGAATCCCCACCAGAAGAAGATTTTTGGGGGCCTGATGAAGACTTTTGATCTTTACCCTTCTCCCCACCCTTGTGAGAGTTCTTAGCATCTTGCTTCTTGGTTTCCCCACCTTGGTTCTGTACCTTCTGCTTCACCCTGGTCCTGACCCATTTGTCTGCCTTCTTTCCCAATTCTTGGGGAGAGGTCAGATCAGAGTCTACCAGGTATTGATGCAACAGCTGATTTTGACAGTTATTAAGAATCTGCTCCCTCATTATCAGATTATACAATCCTGAGAAGTCACACACCTTACTGCCCATCAACCAGCCTTCCAGAGCCTTGGCAGAACAATCCACATAGTCTACCCAGTCTTGAGTCTGTGCTTTTTGGGTGTCTCTGAACTTCAACCTGTACTGTTCAGTGGTTAGGCCAAACCCATCAATAAGAGCACTCTTCAAGACCTTGTAATTGTCAGCATCCTCCTCTCTAACAGTGAGGAGCTTATCTCTACCTTTGTCAGCAAAGGAGAGCCACAAGATTGCTGCCCACTGCTCCTGAGGGACCTTCTGTACTTTACAGGCCCTTTCTAAAGCAGTTATCCATTTGTGGATATCATCCCCACTCTGGTAGGGAGGGACAATCTTGCTCAGGTTCCTATGGTCATAGGACCTTTCCCTATCTCTAGGGACATGGCTGCCACCATGGGACTCTAGTCCCAACTTTCTTCTCTCTCTAAGGAGATCTAGGGATTCTCTATCTAAAGCTAATTGCTTTTTTCTGAGTTCCAGCTGAGTTTCCTCATACTGGACTAGCCTCTTTCTTCTCTCATGAGAGGATTCTCTCCTATGAGATGAGACAGAGCTCCCTATAGAGGTGCCAGAGTGGTTAGACTCCTGAGAAGGAGACCTAGACCTTCTGGGCACACTCTTAATCCTTCCTGGGGGACAAAGGGAGCATCATTCTGATCCTCCTCTTCCTCTTCCTCAGGAGGGGTTGGATTATCCAGGTCAGGGCCATTGTCGCCCTCCTGGTTAGTTTCAGAGGGGGGCTGGGGGTATTGGTACCCCTGGCCTCCTCCTCTTCTCCTGCCCCACCCTCAGCTCCTACCCCTTCAGTCCCCAAGGGCTTACTAAGGTCATAAGCCACCAACAACTCCTTGAGGTGTTGGGTGGTGGGGCTTTGGCCTGTCCTTAATTTTCTCAAGTTGCATAAAGCTCTCAATTCCAAGAATGGGAGTGTATCATACTTGGAGGGTGGAAGCTCAATGGCTTCCTGCAAGGATTCTTTGGATCCTCCCTTTAAAGACATTACTAGTGTGGTGTGGTGTATGCACTACCTACTCTAGTGTGGCCTACTAAACTCTCTTGAGTTGTAGAAAGGGTTGTGCTATCCCTTAACACACAACTCTAAGTTCAGTAGAACTTACTGTTATTCTAAGCTTAAATTATATGTACCTTAGGTACCTTTAGTGGTTTTCAGTTGATCAATTCAATTGAGATTATCTGGTAAAACAATAGCAAGCTGGAATCCCACACGCTGCACACCAATGTGAGAAGTTGGCCTGGCATATGCTGTCCACTAATTATAGTGGGCACCTTGCACCAGTCCAAATCGACTCTTATGGTAGATAGGTTAAAGACAACCTTTATTGAAAGCTATCCTAGTGGTAGCTATGGAGAGCAGCCTTCAGGCTAAGTCTTGAAGGAATGTAAAGCAGCTTGTTTTACCAGTCTATAATCTCTTGAGTGACCAAATGAAAGAGCACCACACCAGGTATATATTCAAAATATATGTATTTATTGCTAAACACACCCCTCTAGTCTCTTTATGAGGCTAGAGTTCGAAGTACATAAGTTATAAGATCTTAAATTACAATAATAGCACAAATACACGTTTGGGCCCTAGGGGCGTACCAAACCATATACCAATAAAGTGGTATGCGAACCACGACTGAACTAGACACTAGGCCTAGAGCCTCTAGAAGTGCTTGGACCACAAGGAACCACCCAAGGTAGTGACACAGGGGACCCACGGGAGACGCGTGCAGTGTAAATACACAACCGCGATACGCCGTTAACTTCTATGGAGAAAGTCGGGATCGGGAAAATAGAGGAAAGGGACACTTAGAAGAGGACTAGGACAAAACCCTTTGAGATCTAGGACTTTGAAGAGTCTCTACCCACGGGAGCACCGGAGTACTCGTGTTACCTCACCCAGGGAAGCCGGGTGCATAGGTGCCTTTCGGGGTCGGGTTTCGTCGTCGACTCGAATGGCGATCTGCTGCAAAGTGCTGCTGGCGGCCAAGAGAAAAGTGTCCGGGTGGATCCAAGAGTGGATCGGAGTTCTGGTGAACCTGAAAGCAGAGGGGACAGAGTCTGGGTCACTAGCCAGTGACCAGGAAGGCGATGGACAGATGCCCACCGATGTCGAGTGCTTCAGGTGCGTTGACGGTCGTCTTGACTCTTCAGCCACGAGGTCCGGGAGGCGTTGTCGGCGACCAGGAGCAGGATTCGGGCTGGTGCTCGATGTCTGTCGAGTGGTGAGGTGTCGGCGACCGGATTGGACCCAACAAGCCTTAGCAACGGAAAGTCTCGAGTAAGATGTTGATCGTCGATGGTGCAGACCAGCAAGGTCTGTGGAACTCACCCAGCGAGGGTAAGTGAGGGCAGGCCTGGAGCAACCAGGATTCCAAGTAAGGAAAAGATTAGCCTTCGGTAAGGGCTACTAGCCAACGGGCTAGCGACCGCGAAGGAGCCTCGTGACGCCGCACGTGGAGCTGGCTTACAGGACACTCGTGGAGTGGGGGCCAGTGATCTTCGGTGCAGGTGGTGCTGGAGGCTAGGGCTACTCGGAGCCCAAAGCACGACTTCTTGGGAGACCCAGAAGATGGTGCACTTGCAAATGTGCTCGGTGTCCAGGGGTCACGGTCCCAAGTCACCCACGATAGCCACGGGCCTCAGCTTTGCTGGGGACTCAGGGTAGCCTCGGGGAAGTCTGAGAATCCACCTCTGGTGATGCGATGACTTCGGCGTCCGACGGGAGCTTCAGAAATGCGAACCGGACAGATGCTTCTTTGGTGCCTGCCAAGCAGGGGAGTCACTCCTTGACCCCAAGGGAGATTCTTCAGTCCTCTAATCTTGTCGTAGAGCGTTGAAGGTCCAGGATTCAGTGTCAGAGTTTCGTCCAGGTATAATCTAAAGTCCTAAGGACTGGGTTCCTACCTTTATTCTAAAAATAGGGGTTGGACTACTCTGTGGCCCCACCTATGGGTGGGTCAGGGCAGAGGGGTGGCTACACCCCTTTCCCTTTGTCCAGTTCGTGCCAAAGCAGGGGCTGCAAGCCCCTGATCCGGTTTGAACTGGGGTATGCACAGGGACACCAAATGTGCCCCCAGTGCAGGACTTCAAAGCACACAGATGGTGCTCCCGCCCAGCCCCAATACACATTATCCTGTCTGGGAAGGTGGTCACACCTCCCTGGGACAGGAAACCTATTGTCCAGGCCTCCCTGCCGGAGTTTCGTCCAGCAGCAGGAGGCCAGACTCGTGTCTGTGGCAGCAGCATCCATTTTGTGATGCCAGGGCTTTGGAGAGAAGTTACCGGGTTAGTCAGGGTTAACATGTCTTTCCCTCTAGAAGGGTGGAATGCTACCCCCGCCGCCAGAATTGGCGGGGGGTAGTATTCCAAGATGTTTGACACCAAACACGACATGTTTAGGTGCAGCCATTCCAAAGTTAGCATTTTACCGCGAGGATATAATGCGCTTAAGAGTATATGGTCAGGCTGCACTACAAACAGCATCAGAGATGGTCTCCGAATGCTGCAGAGGGGCCCTGCTCATGCAGGGGCACCCTCTCACATAGGAACCACGCACTCTGCCTTCAGGATTGATAAGGCCTGCCTTAGGAGTGACTTATAGGTTTATATGTGTGTATGTATTTCGTGATATAGGTAACCTATATCACAGTAAGGGGTGCATGCACCACCTTACCCAGGCTGCAGTAGCAGACCTGTGGTGTCAGTTTGGATGGCCTTCCAGGGGTGGCATAATACATGCTGCAGCCCCTGGCAGGCCTCTGAGGTACCTATGCCCTTGGTACATAGTATACCATATACTAGGGACTTATAAGGGCACTCCAGATCCCTAATCAGTGATGTGCCTAAGGCACATGGATACCATTTTAGAGAGGAAGCAGCTAGGCTGGGGTTCTGATTAGCAGGGCCCCAGCCAGACTAATGTCGAAAAACAGTGAAGCATCAGCAAAAAGTGGGGGTACCCATGTGAAGCAGATCCTACTCTCCTACAAAGGTTAGTTTAATGTCCCTACGTTTGGGGGGGTTGTGTAGGAGAGTAGGATCTGCTTCACATGGGTACCCCCACTTTTTGCTGATGCTTCACTGTTTTTTTACTCTAGTCTGGCTGGGGCCCTGCTAATCAGAACCCCAGCCTAGCTGCTTCCTGGTTTTCATGTACCTTAGGTACATCTTTGATTGGATTCTGGAGTGCCCTTATAAGTCCCTAGTATATGGTATACTATGTACCCAGGGCATAGGTACCCCAGAGGCCTACCAGGGGCTGAAGCATATATTATGCCACCCCTGGGAAGCCCTCTAAAAAGACACCACAGGTCTGCTACTGCAGCCTGGGTAAGGTGGTGCATGCACCCCTTACTGTGGTATAGGCTACCTATATCACTACCATTGCACACACATATAAACCTATAAGTCACTCCTATGGCAGGCCTTAACAATCCTGAAGGCAGAGTGCTTGGTTTTTGTGTGAGAGGGTGCCAATGCATGAGCAGAGCCCCTCTGCAGCGTTCGGAGTCAATCCTCTGGTGCTGTTTATGGTGCAGCCTGACCATATACCCTTAAGTGCATTATAACCTCGCGTTAAATGCTAACTTTGGGATGGCTGCACGGAAACATGTCGTGTTTGGTGTCAAACACTTTGGAATACTACCCCCCCACCAGTTCTGGCGGCGGGGTAGCATTCCACCCTTCTAGAGGGAGAGACATGTGCACACCGGCATACCCGGTATTAACTTTTCAGAGCCCTGGCATCGCAAAATGGATGCCGCTGCCACAGACACGGGTCTGGCCTCCTGCTGCTGACTGAAACTCCGGCAGGGGAGGCCTGGACAATAGGTTTCCTGTCGCAGGGAGGTGTAATCACCTCCCCAGACAGGATAGTGTGTATTGGGGCTGGGCGGGAGTACTCTCTGGTGCTTTGAAGTCCTGCACTGGGGGCACGTTTGGTGTCCCTGTGCATAGTCCAGTTCAAACAGGTTGCAGGGGCTACCTGCCCCTGCTCTGGTGTGAAACTGGACAAAGGGAATGGGTGTAACCACCCCTCTTCCCCTGACCCTCCCATAGGTGGGTCCCCAGAGTATGTCCAACCCCCTAACTTAGTATAAGTATGGGACCCCAGTCCTTAGGACTTTAGATTATCCCTGGACGAAACTCTGAACATGAATCCTGGACCTTCGACGCTCTACTTGAAGATTAGAGGACTGAAGAATCTCCCTTGGGGTCAAGGAGTGACTCCCCTGCTTGGCAGGCACCAAAGAAGCAACTGTCTGGTCTGCATCGCTGAAGCTCCCGCCGGACGCCGAAGTCTTTGCATCACTAGAGGTGGATTTCCAGACTTCCCCGAGGCTGCCCTGAGACCCCAGCGAAGCTGAGGCACATAGCTGTTGTGGGTAACGTGGAACCGTGATCCCTGGACACCAAGAACTTTTGCAAGTGCATCCTCTTCCTGGTCTCCCTTGAAGTTGTGCTTTGGGCTCTCAGTAGCCCCCACCTCGTGCACCGACTGCACTGAAGATCTCTGGCCTCCACTCCACGAGTGTCCTGTCAGCGAGCTCCAAGTGCGTGCACTCGAGGCCCCTACGTGATCAATAGTCCGTTGGCTAGTGGGTCCTCCCGAAGGCAACTCTTCTTCTGCTTGGGCTTTCCTGGTTGCTCTAGACGTGCCCTGACTCACCTTCACTGGTTGAGTCCCTCAGTCCTTGCTGGTCTGCACCAAAGTCCTTTCTCTGTTTCTATGTGACTTGCCGTTGCCAAGGCTTGTTAGGTCCAATCCGGTTGCCAACACCCCAGTACTCGACAGACGTCGTGGGACAGCTGGAATCCAGCTCCTGGTTGTCGTCGACACCTCCTGGACCTCGTGGCTGAAGAGTCAAGACACCCGTCAACCTACCTGAAGCTCCCGACATCGGTAGGCATCTGCTCATCGCTTTCCTGGTCACTGGCTAGTGACCCAGACTCTGTCCCCTCTGCTTTCAGGTTCTTCAGATCTCCGATCCATCCTGGGATCCACCCGGACACTTTCGACTTGGTCGCCAGCAGCACTTTGCAGCAGATCGCCATTGAAATTGACGACGAAACCCGACTCCAAAAGACACCTATGCACCCGGCTTCCCTGGGTGAGGTAACTCGAGTACTCTGGTGCTCCCGTGGGTATTGACTCTAGAACTGCCTAGTTCTAAAGGGGTTTGCACCAAGTCCTCTTCTAAGTGTCCTTTTCTTTTAAAAATCCAACCGCGACTTTCCCCTTAGAAGTTAACGGTGATTCGCGGCTGTGTTCCCACACTGCACGCATCCCCCGTGGGTCCCCTGTGTCACTACCTTGGGCGGTTCCTATTGGTCCAAGCACTTCTACAGGCTCTAGGCCTTGTATCTAGCTCAGTCGTGGTTCTTATACCACTTTTTTGGTATATGGTTTGGTACGCCCATAGGGCACAAACGTCTATTTGTGCTATTACTGTTGATAACTGACTTGTAACCTATGTACTTCGAACTCTAGCCTCATAAAGAGACTAGAGGGGTGTGTTTAAGACTAAATACATATATTTTATATATATACCAGGTGTGGTCCTCTTTCATTTGGTCACTCAAGAGATTATAGACTGGTAAAACAAGCTGCTTTACATTCCTTCAAGACTTAGCCTGAAGGCTGCTCTCCATAGCTACCACTAGGATAGCTTTCAATAAAGGTTGTCTTTAACCTATCTCCATAAGGAGTTGTTTGGACTGGTACAAGGTGCCCACTTTAATTAGTGGACAGCATATACCAGGCCAACTTCTCACACCACCCCTTCCTGTTTTGAAAAGGCTCACTTAAGCCATTGAGCTGATGAGCTTGTGGAGATGCACCTGTGCGCATTTGAGAGGTACTGAGACCTGTAAGGATTGTGGCAGCCTGCTCAGCAACCCCATATAAAATTTGTTTTTATCTCTACTGATGACGGATGAAATCCAGAAACAAGTGTCTAGAGATGTACAGCACTAACCTGCACCAACCTTGGTGGAACACTCCAGTAAAATCTCAAGTAAGCATGTATTGCGAATTGCATTTACCATAATGCGAAGGGGCGAACTGTGCTGGGAGGTGAAGCAGTGTGCTCCCACCCCTTCCTGTTTTGAAAAGGCTCCCTTGAGCCATTGAGCTGACGAGCTTGTGGAGATGCACCTGTGCGCCTGTTAGAGATACTGAGACCTGTAAGGATTGTGGCAGCCTGCTCAGCAACCCCATATAAAATTTGTTTTTATCTCTACTGATGACGGATAAATCCAGAAACACGTGTCTAGAGATGTACAGCACTAACCTGCACCAACTTTGGTGTAACACTCCAGTAAAATCTCAAGTAAGCACGTATTATGAACTGCATTTACCATAATGCTAAGGGGCGAACTGTGCTGGGAGGTGAAGCAGTGTGCTCCCACCCCTTCCTGTTTTGAAAAGGCTCCCTTGAGCCATTGAGCTGACGAGCTTGTGGAGATGCTCCTGTGCACCTGTGCTAGGTAATGAGACCTGTAAGGATTGTGGCAGCCTGCTCAGCAGCCCCATATAAAAGTTATTTTTATCTCTACTGATGACGGATGAAATCCAGAAACACGTGTCTAGAGATGTACAGCACTAACCTGCACCAACTTTGGTGGAACACTCCAGTAAAATCTCAAGTAAGCATGTATTACGAACTGCATTTACCATAATGCTAAGGGGTGAACTGTGCTGGGAGGTGAAGCAGTGTGCTCCCACCCCTTCCTGTTTTGAAAAGGCTCCCTTGAGCCATTGAGCTGACGAGCTTGTGGAGATTCACCTGTGCGCCTGGGAGAGGTACTGAGACCTGTAAGGATTGTGGCAGCCTGCTCAGCAACCCCATATAAAAATGTGTTTTTACCTCTACTGATGACGGATGAGATCCAGAAACACTTGTCTAGAGATGTACAGCACTAACCTGCACAAACTTTGGTGGAACACTCCAGTAAAATCTCAAGTAAGCATGTATCATGAACTGCATTTACCATAATGCTAAGGGGCGAACTGTGCTGGGAGGTGAAGCAGTGTGCTCCCACCCCTTCCTGTTTTGAAAAGGCTCCCGTGACCCATTGAGCTGACGAGCTTGTGGAGATGCTCCTGTGCGCCTGTGAGAGGTACTGAGACCTGTAAGGATTGTGGCAGCCTGCTCAGCTACCCCATATAAAATTTGTTTTTATCTCTACTGGTGACGGATGAAATTCAGAAACACGTGTCTAGAGATGTACAGCACTAACCTGCACCAACTTTGGTGGAACACTCCAGTAAAATCTCAAGTAAGCATATATTACGAACTGCATTTACCATAATGCTAAGGGGCGAACTGTGCTGGGAGGTGAAGCTGTGTGCTCCCACCCCTTCCTGTTTTGAAAAGGCTCCCTTGAGCCATTGAGCTGACGAGCTTGTGGAGATGCACCTGTGCTCCTGTGAGAGATACTGAGACCTGTAAGGATTGTGGCAGCCTGCTCAGCAACCCCATATAAAATTTGTTTTTATCTCTACTGATGACGGATAAATCCAGAAACACGTGTCCAGAGATGTACAGCACTAACCTGCACCAACTTTGGTGGAACAATCCAGTAAAATCTCAAGTAAGCATGTATTACGAACTGCATTTACCATATTGCTGAGGGGCTAACTGTGATGGGAGGTGAAGCTGTGTGCTCCCACCCCTTCCTGTTTTGAAAAGGCTCCCTTGAGCCATTGAGCTGACGAGCTTGTGGAGATGCACCTGTGCGCCTGTGAGAGGTACTGAGACCTGTAAGGATTGTGGCAGCCTGCTCAGCAACCAAATACAAAATTTGTTTTTATCTCTACTGATGACGGATGAAATCCAGAAACACGTGTCTAGAGATGTTCAGCACTAACCTGCACCAACTTTGGTGGAACACTCCAGTAAAATCTCAAGTAAGCATGTATTATGAACTGCATTTACCATAATGCTAAGGGGCGAACTGTGCTGGGAGGTGAAGCAGTGTGCTCCCACCCCTTCCTGTTTTGAAAAGGCTCCCTTGAGCCATTGAGCTGACGAGCTTGTGGAGATGCACCTGTGCGCCTGTGAGAGGTACTGGGACCTGTAAGGATTGAGCAAGCCTGCTCAGCAACCCCATATAAAATTCGTTTTTATCTCTACTGATGACGGATTAAATCCAGAAACACGTGACTAGAGATGTACAGCACTAACCTGCACCATCTTTGGTGGAACACTCCAGTAAAATCTCAAGTAAGCATGTATTACGAACTGCATTTACCATAATGCTATGGGGCGAACTGTGCTGGTAGATAAAGCAGTGTGCTCCAACCCCTTACTGTTTTGAAAAGGCTCCCATGAGCCATTGAGCTGATGAGCTTGTGGAGATGCACCTGTACGCCTGTGAGAGGTACTGAGACCTGTAAGGATTGTGGCAGCCTGCTCAGCAACGCCATATAAAATTTGTTTTTATCTCTACTGATGACAGATGAAATCCAGAAACACATGTCTAGAGATGTACAGCACTAACCTGCACCAACTTTGGTGGAACACTACAGTAAAATCTCAAACTGCATTTACCATAATGCTAAGGGGCAAACTGTGCTGGGAGGTGAAGCAGTGTGCTCCCACCCCTTCCTGTTTTGAAAAGGCTCCCATGAGCCATTGAGCTGACAAGCTTGTGGAGATGCACCTGTGCGCCTGTGAGAGGTACTGGGACCTGTAAGGATTGTGTCAGCCTGCTCAGCAACCCCATATAAAATGTGTTTTTATCTCTACTGATGACGGATGAAATCCAGAAACACTTGTCTAGAGATGTACAGCACTAACCTGCACCAACTTTGGTGGAACACTCCAGTAAAATCTCAAGTAAGCATGTATTACGAACTGCATTTACCATAATGCTAAGGGGCGAACTGTGCTGGGAGGTGAAGCAGTGTGCTCCCACCCCTTCCTGTTTTGAAAAGGCTCCCTTGAGCCATTGAGCTGATGAGCTTGTGGAGATGCACCTGTACGCCTGTGAGAGGTACTGAGAGACCTGTAAGGCTTGTGGCAGCCTGCTCAGCAACCCCATATAACATTTGTTTTTATCTCTACTGATGACGGAGGAAATCCAGAAACACGTGTCTAGAGATGTACAGCACTAACCTGCACCAACTTTGGTGGAACACTCCAGTAAAATCTCAAGTAAGCAAGTATTATGAACTGCATTTACCATAATGCTAAGGGGCGAACTGTGCTGTGAGGTGAAGCAGTGTGCTCCCACCCCTTCCTGTTTTGAAAAGGCTCCCTTGAGCCATTGAGCTGACGAGCTTGTGGAGATGCACCTGTGCCCCTTTGAGTGGTACTGAGACCTGTAAGGATTGTGGCAGCCTGCTCAGCACCCCATATAAAATTTGTTTTTATCTCTACTGATGACGGATGACATCCAGAAACACGTGTCTAGAGATGTACAGCACTAACCTTCTCCAACTTTGGTGGAACACTCCAGTAAAATCTCAAGTAAGCTTGTATTACGAACTGCATTTACCATAATGCTAAGGGGCTAACTGTGCTGGGAGGTGAAGCAGTGTGCTCCCACCCCTTCCTGTTTTGAAAAGGCTCCCTTGAGTCATTGAGCTGACAAGCTTGTGGAGATGCACCTGTGCGCCTGTGAGAGGTACTGGGACCTGTAAGGATTGTGTCAGCCTGCTCAGCAACCCCATATAAAATTTGTTTTTATCTCTACTGATGACGGATGAAATCCAGAAACACTTGTCTAGAGATGTACAGCACTAACCTGCACCAACTTTGGTGGAACACTCCAGTAAAATCTCAAGTAAGCATGTATTACGAACTGCATTTACCATAATGCTAAGGGGCTAACTGTGCTGGGAGGTGAAGCAGTGTGCTCCCACCCCTTCCTGTTTTGAAAAGGCTCCCTTGAGTCATTGAGCTGATGAGCTTGTGGAGATGCACCTGTGCGCCTGTGAGTGGTACTGAGACCTGTAAGGATTGTGGCAGCCTGCTCAGCAACCCCATATAAAATTTGTTTTTATGTCTACTGATGACAGATGAAATCCAGAAACACGTGTCTGGAGATGTACAGCACTAACCTGCACCAACTTTGGTGGAACACTCCAGTAAAATCTCAAGTAAGCATGTATTACGAACTGCATTTACCATAATGCTAAGGGGCGAACTGTGTTGGGAGGTGAAGCAATGTGCTCCCACCCCTTCCTGTTTTGAAAAGGCTCCCTTAAGCCATTGAGCTGACGAGCTTGAGGAGATGCACCTGTGCGCCTGTGAGAGGTACTGAGACCTGTAAGGATTGTGGCAGCCTGCTCAGCAACCCCATATAAAATTTGTTTTTATCTCTACTGATGACGGATTAAATCCAGAAACACGTGTCTAGAGATGTACAGCACTAACCTGCGCCAACTTTGGTGGAACACTCCAGTAAAATCTCAAGTAAGCATGTATTACGAACTGCATTTACCATAATGCTAAGGCGCGAACTGTGCTGGGAGGTGAAGCAGTGTGCTCCCACCCCTTCCTGTTTTGAAAAGGCTCCCTTGAGCCATTGAGCTGACGAGCTTGTGGAGAGGCACCTGTGCACCTGTGAGAGATACTGAGACCTGTAAGGATTGTGGCAGCCTGCTTAGCAACCCCATATAAAATGTGTTTTTATCTCTACTGATGATGGATGAAATCCAGAAACACGTGTCTAGAGATGTACAGCAGTAACCTGCACCAACTTTGGTGGAACACTCCAGTAAAATCTCAAGTAAGCATGAGTTACGAACTGCATTTACCATAATGCTAAGGGGCGAACTGTGCTGGGAGGTGAAGTAGTGTGCTCCCTCCCCTTCCTGTTTTGAAAAGGCTCCCTTGAGCTATTGAGTAACCCTGGGCAAAGCACTACGCTACGCTCGCGTAGTTTGCAAAGTTTGCGCTACTTCGCACAACGCAAATTGCATGTAGCACCGTGCAAACACGCGTCGCGTAGTGCAGCGGTCATTTTTTTCTTTGCTCGCGGTCCTCAACGTCAAGTTGGCGACCGCGAGCAAGCAAAATGACATCCCGGCGAGACTTTTTCCTCGTTCGCGATCAGCAACATCAAGTTGCCGATCGCGAGCGTGGAAAATAAACCTCCCGGCGAGATTCTCAACGCGGGGAGGTCAGGTTTCTTATTGCGAGTAGTCGCGTATGCTCGCGACCGCTCGCGATGAGAAAGTACCAGTCCGCGTTGAGAAAGCTGCCGCTCGAGTAAAAATCTACTCGAGCGACAGTAAAAGACAGCTCGCACTCGCGCAAGATGCCGTTTTCAATGATTGCACAGTGCGGACAAGCATCCGGCACTGTGCAATCATTGCGAACAGGCGCACTCACGCAGTTCGCGTAGTGCTACGCGTAGCTCGCGTAGTGCGAACTGCACTTTGCCTAGCTTTGCGTAGCGCTACTTCGCGAACTACGCCCAGGCTTACTATTGAGCTGATGAGCTTGTGGAGATGCACCTGTGCGCCTGTGAGAGGTACTGAGACCTGTAAGGATTGTGGCAGCCTGCTCAGCAACCCCATATGAAATTGGTTTTATCTCTACTGATGACGGATGAAATCCAGAAACACTTGTCTAGAGATGTACAGCACTAACCTGCACCAACTTTGGTGGAACACTCTAGTAAAATCTCAAGTAAGCATGTATTATGAACTGCATTTACCATAATGCTAAGGCGCGAACTGTGCTGGGAGGTGAAGCAGTGTGCTCCCACCCCTTCCTGTTTTGAAAAGGCTCCCTTGAGCCATTGAGCTGACGAGCTTGTGGAGATGCACCTGTGCGCCTGTGAGAGGTCCTGAGACCTGTAACGATTGTGGCAGCCTGCTCAGCAAACCCATATAAAATTTGTTTTTATCTCTACTGATGACGGATGAAATCCTGAAACTCGTGTCTAGAGATGTACAGAACTAACCTGCACCAACTTTGGTGGAACACTCCAGTAAAATCTCAAGTAACCATGTATTACGAACTGCATTTACCATAATACTAAGGGGCGAACTGTGCTGGGAGGTGAAGCAGTGTGCTCCCACCCCTTCCTGTTTTGAAAAGGCTCCCTTGAGCCATTGAGCTGACGAGCTTGTGGAGAGGCACCTGTGCGCCTGTGAGAGATACTGAGACCGGTAAGGATTGTGGCAGCCTGCTCAGCAACCCCATATAAAATTTGTTTTTATCTCTACTGATGACGGATGAAATCCAGAAACACGTGCCTAGAGATGTACAGCACTAACCTACACCAACTTTGGTGGAACACTCCAGTAAAATCTCAAGTAAGCATGTATTACGAACTGCATTTACCATAAGGCTAAGGGGCGAACTTTGCTGGGAGGTGAAGCAGTGTGATCCCACCCCTTCCTGTTTTGAAAAGGCTCCCTTGAGCCATTGAGCTGTCGAGCTTGTGGAGATGCACCTGTGCGCCTGTGAGAGGTACTGAGACCTGTAAGGATTGTGGCAGCCTGCACACCAACCCCATATAAAATTTGTTTTTATCTCTACTGATGACGGATGAAATCCAGAAACACGTGTCTGGAGATGTACAGCACTAACCTGCACTTTGGTGGAACACTCAAGTAAAATCTCAAGTAAGCATGTATTACGAACTGCATTTACCATAATGCTAAGGGGCGAACTGTGCTGGGAGGTGAAACAGTGTGCTCCCACCCCTTCCTGTTTTCAAAAGGCTCCCTTGAGCCATTTAGCTGACGAGCTTGTGGAGATGCACCTGTGCGCCTGTGAGAGCTACTGAGGCCTGTAAGGATTGTGGCAGCTTGCTCAGCAAACCCATATAAAATTTGTTTTTATCTCTACTGATGACGGATGAAATCCCGAAACTCGTGTCTAGAGATGTACAGAACTAACCTGCACCAACTTTGGTGGAACACTCCAGTAAAATCTCAAGTAAGCATGTATTACGAACTGCATTTACCATAATGCTAAGGGGCGAACTGTGCTGGGAGGTGAAGCAGTGTGCTCCCACCCCTTCCTGTTTTGAAAAGGCTCCCTTGAGCCATTGAGCTGACGAGCTTGTGGAGAGGCACCTGTGCGCCTGTGAGAGATACTGAGACCTGTAAGGATTGTGGCAGCCTGCTCAGCAACCCCATATAACATTTGTTTTTATCTCTACTGATGACGGATGAAATCCAGAAACACGTGTCTAGAGATGTACAGCACTAACCTGCACCAACTTTGGTGGAACACTCCAGTAAAATCTCAATTAAGCATGTATTATGAACTGCACCATAATGCTAAGGGGCGAACTGTGCTGGGAGGTGAAGCAGTGTGCTCCCACGCCTTCCTGTTTTGAAAAGGCTCCCTTGAGCCATTGAGCTGACGAGCTTGTGGAGATGCACCTGTGCGCCTGTGAGAGGTACTGAGACCTGTAAGGATTGTGGCAGCCTGCTCAGCAAACCCATATAAAATTTGTTTTTATCTCTACTGATGACGGATGAAATCCCGAAACTCGTGTCTAGAGATGTACAGAACTAACCTGCACCAACTTTGGTGGAACACTCCAGTAAATTCTCAAGTAAGCATGTATTACGAACTGCATTTACCATAATGCTAAGGGGCGAACTGTGCTGGGAGGTGAAGCAGTGTACTCCCACCCCTTCCTATTTTGAAAAGGCTCCCTTGAGCCATTGAGCTGACGAGCTTGTGGAGAGGGACCTGTGCGCCTATGAGGGATACTGAGACCTGTAAGGATTGTGGCAGCCTACTCAGCAACCCCATATAAAATTTGTTTTCATCTCTACTGATGACGGATGAAATCCAGAAACACGTGTCTAGAGATGTACAGCACTAACCTGCACCAACTTTGGTGGAACACTCCAGTAAAATCTCAAGTAATCATGTATTACGAACTGCATTTACCATAAGGCTAAGGGCCGAACTGTGCTGGGAGGTGAAGCAGTGTGCTCCCACCCCTTCCTGTTTTGAAAAGGCTCCCTTGAGCCATTGAGCTGTCGAGCTTGTGGAGATGCACCTGTGCGCCTGTGAGAGGTACTGAGACCTGTAAGAATTGTGGCAGCCTGCACACCAACCCCATATAAAATTTGTTTTTATCTCTACTGATGACGGATGAAATCCAGAAACACGTGTCTGGAGATGTACAGCACTAACCTGCACCAACTTTGGTGGAACACTCCAGTAAAATCTCATTTAAGCATGTATTACGAACTGCATTTACCATAATGCTAAGGGGCGAACTGTGCTGGGAAGTGAAGCAGTGTGCTGCCACCCCTTCCTGTGAGTGCAGAAAGAGGCAAGTGGTGTGAAGAAAGAAGGAAGAGAGTTGCAGAAAGAGGCAAGAGGGGTGCAGAAAGAGGCAAGAGAAGTGCAGAAAGAAGCCACAGAGGAGCAGAAGAAGGCAAGAGAACTGCAGAAAGAGGCAAGTGATTTGCAGAAACAGGCAAGAGAGGTGCATAAATAGAGAACATGGGTGCAGTAGGAGGTAAGAGAGGTACAGAAAGAGGAAGATCTGTGCAGAAAGAGTCAAGAGGGTGCAGAAAGAAGCAACAGAGGTGCAGAAAGAAGCAAGAGAAGTGCAGAAAGAAGCAAGTGAAGTACAGAAAGAACCAACAGAGGTGCAGAAAGAGGCAAGAGGGACGCAGAAAGAGGCAAGAGAAGTGCAGAAAGAAGCAACAGAGGTGCAGAAAGAGGCAGGAGAACTGCAGAAAGAGTCAAGAGAGATACAGAAAGAGACAAGAGAGGTGCAAAGAGAGGTAAGAAGGGTGCAGAAAGAGGCAATAGAGGTGCCGAAAGAAGCAAGAGAGGTGCAGTAAGAAGCAAGAGAAGTGCAGAAAGAAGCAACAGAGGTGCAGAAAGAGGCAAGAGAGGTGCAGAAAGAGGCAAGAGAAGTACAGAAAGATGCAAGAGAGGTGCAGATACAAGCAACAGAGGTGCAGAAAGAGGAAAGAGGGATACGGAGAGAGGAAAGAGGGTGAAAAAAGAGGCAAGAGAAGTGCAGAAAGAAGCAACAGATGTGCAGAAATAGGCAAAGAGGTGCAGAAGAAAGAAGCAAGAGAGGTGCAGAAAGAAGCATTAGAGGTACTGAAAGTGGAAGAGATGTGCAGAAAGAGGCAAAAGAAGTACAGAAAGAACCAAAAGAGGTGCAGAAAGAGGCAAGAGTGGTGCAGAAAGAGACAAGAGAAGTGCAGAAAGAGGCAAGAGAACTGCAGAAAGAAACAACAGAGGTGCCAAAAGAGGCAATAAAAGTACAGACAGAGGCAAGAGAGGTAAAGAAAGAGGCAAGAGAGGTACAGAAAGAGGGAAGAGGGATGCAGAAAGAGGCAAGAGAGGTACAGAAAGAGACAAGAGATGTGCAGAAAGATGCAAGTGAAGTGCAGAATGAACCAACAGAGGTACAGAAAGAGGCAAGAGAGGTGCAGAAAAACACTAGAGAAGTAAAGAAAGAAGCAACAGAGGTGCAGAAAGAGGCAAGAGAAATGCAGAAGGAGTCAAGAGAAGTGCAGATAGAAGCAAGAGAGGTGCAGAAAAACAGCAAGAAAAGTGATGAAAGAGATAATAAAGTTGCAGAAAGAAACAAGAGAGGTGCAGAATAAAGCAAGAGAGGTGCAGAAAGAGGCAAGAGAGGTGCAGAAAGAGGCAAGACAGGTGCAGAAACAGGTAAGAGAAGTACAGACAGAGGCAAGAGAGGTGCAGAAACAGGCAACAGAGGTACAGAAAGAGGGAAGAGGGGTGCAGAAAGAGGCAAGAGGGGTGCAAAACGAAGCAAGAGAGGTGCAGAAAGAAGCAAGAGAAGTGCAGAAAGAACCAACAGAGGTGCAGAAAGAGGCAAGACGGTTGCAGAAAAAAGCAAGAGAGGAGCAGAAAGAAGCAACAGACGTGCAGAAAGAGGCAAGACAACTACAGAAAGTGGCAAGCGAGGTGCAGAAAGAGGCAAGAGAGGTGAAGAAACAGGGAAGAGGGGTGCAGAAATAAGCAAGAGAAGTGCAGAAAGAAGCAACAGAGGTGCAGAAAGAGGCAAGAGGGATACAAAAAGAAGCAAGAGAGGTGCAGAAAGAAACAAGAGAACTGTAAAAAGAAGGAACAGAGGTGCAGAAAGAGGCAAGAGAATTACAGAAATAGGCAAGAGAGGTGCAGAAAGAAGCAACAGAGGTGCAGAATGACAAAAGACAAGTGCAGAAAGAGGCAAGAGGGGTGCAGAAAGAAGCAAGAGAGGTACAGAAAGAAACAAGAGAAGTGCAGAAAGAAGCAACAGAGGTGCAGAAAGAGACAAGAGGGGTGCAGAAAGAGGCAAAAGAAGTGCAGAAAGAAGCAACAGAGGTGCAGAAAGAGGCAAGAGAACTGCAGAAAGAGGCAAGAGAGGTGCATAAAGAGACAAGGGAGGTGGAGAAATCAGGAAGAGGGGTGCAGAAAGAAGCAAGACAGGTGCAGGAAGAGGAAAAAAGGTGTACAAAGAGGCAAGAGAGGTGCAAAAAGAGGAAGAAAGGTGCTGAAAGAAGCAAGGGAAGCAAGAAAGAGGTAATAGAAGTGCAGAAAGAAGAGGAAAGATACAGAAACAAGCAAGAGAAAAGCAGAAAGAGGCAAGAGAAGTGCAGAAAAAAAACAAGTGAGAAGCAGAAAGAGTAAGAAATGTGCAGAAAGAGGCAAGAGAAGTGCAGAATGACACAAGAGAAGTGCACAAAGAGGCAAGAGAAGTACAGAAAGAAGCAAGAGAGGTGCAGGAAGAAACAAGAGAGGGAAGGAAGAGGAAGAAAGGTGCAGAAAGAAGCAAGAGAAGCAAGAAAGAGGCAATAGAAGTGCAGAAAGAAGAAGAAAGATACATAAACAAGCCAGAGAGTAGCAGAAAGAGGCAAGAGAAATACAGAAAGAGTAATAAAGGTGCAGAAAAAACAAAGAGAAGTGCAGATAGAAGCAAGAGAGGTGCAGAAAAAAAGCAAGAAAAGTGATGAAAGAGATAAGAAAGTTGCAGAAATAAACAAGAGAAGTGCAGAAAAAGCAAGAGAGGTGCAGAAAAAAGCGAGAGGTGCAGAAATAGGCAAGTGAGGTGCAGAAAGAGGCAAGAGAGGTGCAGAAAGATGTAAGACAGGTGCAGAAACAGGTAAGAGAAGTACAGAAAGAGGGAAGAGAGGTGCAGAAACAGGCAACAGAGGTACAGAAAGAGGGAAGAGGGGTGCAGAAAGAGGCAAGAGGGGTGCAGAAAGAGGCAAGAGGGGTGCAGAAAGAAGCAAGAGAGGTGCAGAAAGAAGCAAGAGAAGTGCATAAAGAAGCAACAGAGGTGCAGAAAGAGGCAAGACAACTACAGAAAGAAGTAAGAGAGGTGCAGGAAGAGGCAAGAGAGGTGAAGAAACAGGAAAGAGGGGTGCAGAAAGAAGCAAGAGAAGTGCAGAAAGAAGCAACAGAGGTGCAGAAAGAGGTAAGAGGGATACAGAAAGAAGCAAGAGAGGTGCATAAAGAAACAAGAGAACTGTAAAAAGAAGGAACAGAGGTGCAGAAAGAGGCAAGAGAAGTACAGGAAGAGGGAAGAGAGGTGCAGAAAGAGGCAAGAGAGGTGCAGAAAGAGGGAAGAGAGGTGCAGAAAGAAGCAACAGAGGTGCAGAATGACAAAAGAGAAGTGTAGAAAGAGGAAAGTGAGGTGCAGACAGAGGCAAGGGTGGTAGAGAAAGAGGGAAGAGGGGTGGAGAAAGAGGGAAGAGGGGTGCAGAAAGAAACAAGGGAGGTGCAGAAAGAAGCAAGAGAGGTGCAGAAAGAAACATTGAAGTGCAGAAAGAAGCAACAGAGGTGCAGAAATAAACAAGAGGGGTGCAGAAAGAGGCAAGATAAGTGCAGAAAGAAGCAACAGAGGTGCAGAAAGAGGCAAGAGAACTGCAGAAAGAGGCCAGAGAGGTGCAGAAAGAGACAAGAGAGGTGCAGAAATCGGGAAGAGGTCTGCAGAAAGAAGCAAGAGAAGTGCAGAAAGAACCAAGAGAGGTGCAGAAAGAAACAACAGAACTGCAAAAAGAAGGAACATAGGTGCAGAAAGATGCAAGAGAAGTGCAGGAAGGGGCAAGAGAAGTGTAGAAACAGGCAAGAGGGGTGCAGAAACAGGCTAGAGTGGTACAGAAAGAGGCAAGAGAAGTGCAGAAAGTAGCAACAGAGGTGCCGAAAGATGCAAGAGAAGTGCAGGAAGAGGCAAGAGAAGTGCAGAAACAGGCAAGAGAGGCGCCAAAATAGGGAAAAGGAGTGCAGAAAGAGGCATGAGCAGTGCAGAAAGAAGCAAAAGAGGTGCAGAAAGAGGCAAGAGAAGTACAGAAAGACACAAGAGAGGTGCAGAAAGAGGGAAAAGGGGTGCAGAAAGAGCAAAGAGGGGTACAGAAAGAAAGAAGAGGTGCATACAGAAGCAAAAGAAGTGCAGAAATAAGCAATAGAGATGCAGTAAGAGGCAAGTGAGATGCAGAAAGTGTTAAAAGAGGTGCAGAAACAGGTAAGAGAAGTACAGAAAGCGGCAAGAGAAGTGCATAAAGGAGCAACAGAGGTGGAGAAAGAGGCAAGAGAAGTGCATAAAGAGGCAAGAGAGGTATGGAAAGAGACAAGAGAAGTGCAGAAAGAAGCATGAGAAGTACAGAAAGTAGCAACAGAGGTGCAGAAAAAGGCAAGAGGGGTACAGAAAGAGGCAAGAGAAGTGCAGGAAGAGACAAGAGAGGTGCAGAAAGTGGGAAGAGGGGTGCAGAAAGAGGAAAGAGTGGTACAGAAAGAAGGAAGAGGTACAGAAAGAAGCAAGAGAAGTACAGAAAGAAGCAACAGAGGTACAGAAAAAGGCAACACAAGAGTAGAAAGAGGCAAGAGAGGTACACAAAGAGACAAGAGAGGTGCACAAAGAGACAAGAGAGGTGAAGAGGCAAAAATGGTGCAGAAAGAAGCAAGAGAGGTGCAGAAAGAAGAAAGTGAAGTGAAAAAGGAAGCAACAGAATTGAAGAAAGAGGCAAGATAAATGCAAAAAGAGGGAAGAGAGGTGCAAAAAGAGGCAAGAGAGGTGCATAAAGAGGGAAGAAGGGTGCAGAACGAGGCAAGAGGGGTGCAGAAAGAAGGAAGAGATGCAGAAAGAAGCAAGAGAAGTGCAGAAAAAACCAACAGAGGTGCAGAAAGAGGCAAGAGGGGTACAGAAAGAGGGAAGATAAATGAAGAAAGAAACAAGAGAGGTGCACAAAAAGGCAAGAGAAGTGCAGAAAGAACCAAGAGAGGTGCAGAAAGAGGAAGAAAGGCGCAGACAGAAGCAAGAGAAGTGCAGAAAGAGGCAAGAGAGTTGATGAAAGAGGCAATAGAGATGCAGAAAGAGGGGTACAGAAAGAGGGAAGAGGGGTGCAGAAAGAGGCAAGAGGGGTCAAGAAAGAAGCAAGAGAGGAACATAAAGAAGCAGGAGAAGTGCAGACAGTACCAACAGATATGCAGAAAGTGCCAATAGGGGTGCAGAAAGAGGCAAGAGAATTACAGAAAGAAGCAAAAGAGGTGCAGAAAGAGGCAAGCAAACTGCAGAAAGAGGCAAGATAGGTGCAGAAACAGACAACAGTGGTAGAGAAAGAGAGAACGGGATAGAGAAAAAAGCAAGAGAGAAGCAGAAAGAGGGAAGAGGGGACAGAAAGAGGCAAGCGGGATGCAAAATTAAGCAAATGAGGCACAGAAAGAAGCAAGAGTAGTGCAGAAAGAGGCAAGAGAGGTATAGAAAGAGTGAAGAGGGGTACTGAAAGAGCCAAGAGGGGTACAGGGAGAAGCAAGACAGGTGCAGAAAGAATCAAGAGAGGTACTGAAAGAAGCAAGAGAGGTGCAAAAAGAGGGAATAGGAGTGCAGAAAGGGGCAACAGGGGTGCAGAAAGAAGCAAGAGAGGTGCAGAAAGAGGCAAGAGGGGTACAGCAGAGGCAAGCGAAGTACAGAAAGAAGCAACAGAGGTGCAAAAAGAGGCAGGAGAAGTGCAGAAAGAGGGAAGAGAGTTGAGGAAAGAGGCAAGAGAGGTGCAGAAAGACGGAAAAGGAGTGCAGAAAGGGGCAAGAGGGGTGAAAAAAGAAGCAAGAGAGGTGCAGAAAGAGGCAAGAGTGAAGCAGAAAGAAGCCAGAGAAGTGCAGAAAGAAGCAACAGAGGAGCAGAAGGAGGCAAGAGAACGGCAGAAAGAGGCAAGAGATTTACAGAAACAGGCAAGAGAGGTGCAGAAAGAGGGAACATGGGTCAAGAAAGAGGTAAGAGAGGTACAGAAAGAGTGAAGATGGGTGCAGAAAGAGGAAGGAGGGGTGCAGAAAGAAGCAAGAGAGGGCAAGAAAGAAGCAAGAGAAGTGCAGAAAGAACCAACAGAGGTGCAGAAAGAGGCAAGAGCAATGCAGAAAGAGACAAGAGATGTACAGAAAGAGACAAGAGAGGTGCAGAAAGAGGGAAGAGGGGTGCAGAAAGAGGCAAGAGTACTGCAGAAAGAAGCAAGAGAGGTGCAGAATGAAGCAAGAGAAGTGCAGAAAGAAGCAACAGAGGTGGAGAAAGAGGCAAGAGAGGTGCAGAAACCAGCAAGAGAGGTGCAAATAGAGGAAAGAGGGGTACAGATAGAGGGAAGAGGGATGCAGAAAGAAGCAAGAGAGGTGCAGAAAGAAGTAAGAGAAGTGCAGAAAGAAGCAACAAAGGTGCAGAAAGAGGCAAAAGGGGTGCAGAAAGAAGCAAGAGAGATGGAGAAAGAGGCAAGAGAGGTGCAGAAAGAGGCAAGAGAAGTAAAGAAAGTAGCAACAGAAATGCCATAAACGGCAAGAGAAGTGCAGAAAGAGGCAAGAGAAGTGCAGAAAGATGCAAGAGAGGTGCAGAAACAAGCAAGAGAGGTGCAAAAAGAGGAAAGAGGGGTACAGATAGAGGGACGAGGGACTCAGAAAAAAGAAAGAGAGGTGCAGAAAGAAGTAAGAGAAGTGCAGAAAGAAGCAACGAAGGTGCAGAAAGAGGCAAAAGTGTGCAGAAAGAAGCAAGAGAGGTGCAGAAAGAAGCAATGTAAGTGCAGAAAGAAGCAAGCGAAGTGCAGAAAGAGGCAAGAGATGTCCAACAAGAGGCAAAGGAAGTACAGAAAGAACCAACAGAGGTGCAGAAAGTGGCAAGAGGGGTGCAGAAAGAGACAAGAGAAGTGCAGAATGAAGCAACAAATATGTAGAAAGAGGCAAGAAAACTGCAGAAAGAGTCAAGAGAGGTGCAGAAAGAGGGGAGAGAGGTGCAGACAGAGGCAAGAGAGGTAAAGAAAGAGGCAAGAGAGGTGCAGAAAGAGGGAAGAGCGATGCAGAAAGATGCAAGAGGGGTACAGAAAGAGGCAGGAGATGTGCAGAAAGATGCAAGAGTGGTAAAGAAAGAGGGAAGAGAGGTGCAGCAAGAGGGAAGAGGGATGCAGAAAGAGGCAAGAGGGGTACAGAAAGAAGCAAGAGTGGTGCAGAAGGGGCAGGAGAAGTACCGAAAGTAGAAACAGAGGTGCAGAAAGAGGCAAGAGAAGTGCAGAATGAGGCAAGAGAGGTGCAGAAAGAGGCAAGAGAGGTACGGAAAGAGGCAAATTGAGGTGCAGAAAGAGGTAAAAGGAGTGCAGAAAGAGGCAAGTGGTGTGAAGAAAGAAGGAAGAGAGTTGCAGAAAGAGGCAAGAGGGGTGCAGAAAGAGGCAAGAGAAGTGCAGAAAAAAGCCACAGAGGAGCAGAAGAAGGCAAGAGAACTGCAGAAAGAGGCAAGAGATTTGCAGAAACAGGCAAGAGAGGTGCATAAATAGGGATCATGGGTGCAGACAGAGGTAAGAGAGGTACAGAAAGAGGAAGATGGGTGCAGAAAGAGTCAAGAGGGTGCAGAAAGAAGCAAGAGAGGTGCAGAAAGAATCAGGAGAAGTGCAGAAAGAACCAACAGAGGTGCAGAAAGAGGCAAGAGGGATTCAGAAAGAGGCAAGAGAAGTGCAGAAAGAAGCAACAGAGGTGCAGAAAGAGGCAGGAGAACTGCAGAAAGAGTCAAGAGAGATACAGAAAGAGACAAGAGAGGTGCAAAGAGAGGTAAAAAGGGTACAGAAAGAGGCAAGAGAGGTGCAGAAAGAAGCAAGAGAGGTGCAGTAAGAAGCAAGAGAAGTACAGAAAGAAGCAACAGAGGTGCAGAAAGAGGTAAGAGAGGTGCAGAAAGAGGCAAGAGAAGTGCAGAAAGATGCAACAGAGGTGCAGAAACAAGCAACACAGGTGCAGAAAGAGGAAAGAGGGATACGGAAAGAGGAAAGACGGTGAAGAAAGAGGCTAGAGAAGTGCAGAAAGAAGCAACAGAGGTGCAGAAAGAGGCAAGAGAGGTGCAAAAGAAAGAAGCAAGAGAGGTGCAGAAAGAAGCATTAGAAGTACTGAAAGTAGAAGAGATGTGCAGAAAGAGGCAAAAGAAGTACAGAAAGAACCAACAGAGGTGCAGAAAGAGTCAAGAGTGGTACAGAAAGAGACAAGAGAAGTGCAGAAAGAGGCAAGAGAACTGCAGAAAGAAACAACAGAGGTGCCAAAAGAGGGAAGAGAAGTACAGAAAGAGGCAAGAGAGGTAAAGAAAGAGGCAAGCGAGGTGTAGAAAGAGGGAAGAGGGATGCAGAAAGAGGCACGAAGGGTACAGGAATAGGCAAGAGAAATGCAGAAAGATGCAAGAGAAGTGCAGAAAGAACCAACAGAGGTGCAGAAAGAGGCAAGAGGGGTGCAGAAAAAGGCAAGAGAAGTAAAGAAAGATGCAACAGAGGTGCAGAAAGAGGCAAGAGAAATACATAAAGAGTAAAGAGAGGTGCAGAAAGATGGTAGAGAGGTGCAGAAATAATGAAGAGGGGTATAGAAAGAGTCAAGAAAGGTGCAGAAAGATGCAAAAGAAGTGCAGAAAGAAGCAACAGAGGTGCAGAAAGAGGCAAGTGATGTGCAGAAAAAGGCAAGAGAAGTTCAGAAAGAACCTACAGAAATGCAGAAAGAGGTAAGAGAAGTGCAGAAAGAGGCAAGAGAAATGCAGAAAGAGGCAAGAGAGGTGCAGAAACAGGAAACAGAGGTGCAGAAAGAGCACAAAGGGGTGCAGAATAAGGGACAAGGGGTGCAGAAAGAAGCAGGAGATGTGCAGAAAGAAGCAAGAGAAGTGCAGAAAGAAGCAAAAGAGGTGCAGAAAGAGGCAAAATGGGTGCAGACGTAAGCAAGAGAGGTGCAGAAAAAAGCAAGTGTGGTACAGAAAGAAGCAAGGGTAGTGCTGAAAGAAGCAAGTGAGGTACAGAAAGAAGCAAGAGAGGTGAAGAAAGAGGGAAGAGGGTGCAGACAGAGGAAAGAGAAGTGCAGAAAGAAGCAACAGAGGTGCAGAAAGAGCAAGAGAGTTGCAGTAGAAAGTAGCAAGAGAGGTGCAGAAAGAAGCAGGAGAAGTGCAGAAAGAAGGGAGGTGTAGAAAGCAGAAGGGATGTGTAGAAAGAGGCAAGAGAAGTGCAGAAAGAACCAACAGAGGTGCAGAAAGAGGCAAGAGGGGTGCAGAAAGAGGCAAGAGAAGTGCAGAAAGAAGCAACAGAGGTGCAGAAAGAGGCAACAGAACTGCTGAAATGGTCAAGAGTTGTGCAGAAATAGGCAAGAGAGGTACAGAAAGAGGGAAGAGGTATGCAGGAAGAGGCAAGATGGTAGCAGAAAGAAGCAAGAGAGGTGCAGAAAGAAGCAACAGAGGTGCAGAAAGAGGCAAGAGGGGTGCAGAAAGAGGCAAGAGAAGTGCAGAAAGAAGCAACAGAAATGCAGAAAGAGGCAAGAGAAGTTCAGAAAGAGGCAAGAGAAGTGCAGAAACAGGCAACAGAGGTGCAGAAAGAGGAAAGAGGGGTGCAGAAAGAGGGAAGAGGGGTGCAGAAAGAAACAAGAGCAGTGAAGAAAGAAGTAAGAGAAGAGCAGAAATAAGCAACAGAGGTGCAGAAAGAGGCAAAAGGGGTGCAGAGAGAAGCAAGAGAGATGCAGAAATAAGCAAGGGAAGTGCATAAAGAAGCAAGCAAGGTACACAAAGAGGCAAGAGAAGTGCAGAAAGAGGCAAAAGAGGTGCAGAAAGAGGGAAGAGGGGTTTAGAAAGAAGCAACTGAGTTGCAGAAAGAGGCAAAAGAGGTACAGAGAGAAGCAAATGATGTGCAGAAAGAAGCAAGGGAAGTGCAGAATGAAGCACGCGAGGTGCAGAAAGAGGCAAGAGAAGTGCAGAAAGAGGCAATAGAGGTGCAGCAAGAGGCAAGAGAGATGCAGAAAGATAAAAGAGGGTGCAGAAAGAGGCAAGAGAAGTACAGAAAGAAGCAACAGATATGCAGAAAGAGGCAAGAGAGGTGCAGAAGAAAGAAGCAATAGAGGTGCGGAAAGAAGCAAGAGAGGTGCAGAAAGAAGGGAGGTGCAGAAAGCAGAAGAGATGTGCAAATTGGGGCAAGAGATGTGCAGAAACAGGAAGAAAGGTACAGAAAGAAGCAAGAGGGGTGCAGAAAGAGGCAAATGAAGTTCAGAAAGAAGCAACAGTAATGCAGAAAGAGGCAAGAGAAGTGCAGAAAGAGGCAAGAGAAGCAGAGAAAAAGGCAAGAGAGGTACAGAAACAGGCAAGAGAGGTGCAGAAAGAGGAAAGAGGGGTGCAAAAAGAGGGGAGAGTGGTGCAGAAAGAAAGAAGAGCAGTGAAGAAAGAAGCAAGAGAAGTGCAGGAAGTAGGAACAGAGGTGCAGAAAAGGCAAAAGGAGTGCAGAGAGAAGCAAGTGAGGTGCAGAAAGAAGCAAGGGAAGTGCAGAAAGAAGCAAGCAAGGTACAGAAAGAGACAAGAGAAGTGGAGAAAGCAGCAAGAGAGGTGCAGAAAGAGGGAAGAGGGGTGCAGTAAGAAGAAAGAGAGGTGCAGAAAGAAGAAAGAGAAGTGCAGAAAGAAGTAACAGAGGTGCAGATAGAGGCAAAAGGGGAGAAGAGAGAAGCAAAAGAGGTGCAGAAAGAAGCAAGGGACGTGCATAAAGAAGAAAACGAGGTACAAAAGAGGCAAGAGAAGTGCAGAAAGAGGCAAGAGAGGTGCAGCAAGAGGCAAGAGAGGTGTAACAAGAGAGAAGAGTGTGCAGAAAGAGGCAAGAGAGGTGCAGAAAGAAACAACAGAGGTACAGAAAGAGGCAAGAGAGGTGCAGAAGAAAGAAGCAAGAGAATTGCAGAAAGAAGCAAGAGAGGTGCAGAAAGAATTGAGGTGCATAAAGCAGAAGAGATGTGCAGAAAGAGTCAAGAAAAATACAGAAAGAGGCTAGAGAGGAGCAGAAAGAGGCAAGAAAACTGCAGAAAGAGTCAAGAGAGGTGCAGAAAGAGGCAAAGAAAGAGGGAAGATGTATACAGAAAGATGCAAGAGGGTTGCAGAAAGAAGCAAGAGAGGTGCAGAAAGATGCAAGAGAAGTGCAGAAAGAGTCAAGAGAGGTGCAGAAAGATGGTAGAGAGGTGCAGAAATAAGGAAGAGGGGTATAGAAAGAGTCAAGAAAGGTGCAGAAAGATGCAAGAGAAGTGCAGAAAGAAGCAACAGAGGTGCAGAAAGAGGCACGTGATGTGCAGAAAGAGGCAAGAGAAGTGCAGAAAGAACCAACAGAAATGCAGAAATAGGTAAGAGAAGTGCAGAAAGAGGCAAGAGAAGTGCAGAAACAGGCAAAAGAGGTGCAGAAAGAGACAAAATGGGTGCAGACGTAAGCAAGAGAGGTGCAGAAAAAAGCAAGTGTGGTACAGAAAGAAGCAAGGGTAGTGCTGAAAGAAGCAAGTAAGGTACAGAAAGAAGCAAGAGAGGTGCAGAAAGAGGGAAGAGGGTGCAGAAAGAGGAAAGAGAAGTGCAGAAAGAAGCAACAGAGGTGCATAAACAGGAAGAAAGGTGCAGAAAGAAGCAAGAGTGGTGCAGAAAGACGCAAATGAAGTTCAGAAAGAAGCAACAGAAATGCAGAAAGAGGCAAGAGAAGTGCAGAAAGAGGCAAGAGAAGCAGAGAAAAAGGCAAGAGAGGTACAGAAACAGGCAAGAGAGGTGCAGAAAGAGGAAAGAGGGGTGCAAAAAGAGGGGAGAGTGGTGCAGAAAGAAAGAAGAGCAGTGAAGAAAGAAGCAAGAGAAGTGCAGAAAGTAGCAACAGAGGTGCAGAAAAGGCAAAAGGAGTGCAGAGAAAGGCAAGTGAGGTGCAGAAAGAAGCAAGGGAAGTGCAGAAAGAAGGAAGCAAGGTGCAGAAAGAGGCAAGAGAAGTGCAGAAAGCTGCAAGGGAGGTGCATAAAGAGGGAAGAGGGATGCAGTAAGAAGAAAGAGAAGTGCAGAAAGAAGTAACAGAGGTGCAGATAGAGGCAAAAGGGGAGAAGAGAGAAGCAAAAGAGGTGCAGAAAGAAGCAAGGGACGTGCATAAAGAAGCAAACGAGGTACAGAAAGAGGCAAGAGAAGTGCAGAAAGAGGCAAGAGAGGTGCAGCAAGAGGCAAGAGAGGTGCAACAAGAGAGAAGAGTGTGCAGAAAGAGGCAAGAGAGGTGCAGAAAGAAACAACAGAGGTACAGAAAGGGGCAAGAGAGGTGCAGAAGAAAGAAGCAAGAGAGGTGCAGAAAGAAGAAAGAGAAGTGCAGAAAGAAGTAACAGAGGTGCAGATAGAGGCAAAAGGGGAGAAGAGAGAAGCAAAAGAGGTGCAGAAAGAAGCAAGGGACGTGCATAAAGAAGCAAACGAGGTACAGAAAGAGGCAAGAGAAGTGCAGAAAGAGGCAAGAGAGGTGCAGCAAGAGGCAAGAGAGGTGCAACAAGAGAGAAGAGTGTGCAGAAAGAGGCAAGAGAGCTGCAGAAAGAAACAACAGAGGTACAGAAAGGGGCAAGAGAGGTGCAGAAGAAAGAAGCAAGAGAGGTGCAGAAAGAAGCAAGAGAGGTGCAGAAAGAATTGAGGTGCATAAAGCAGAAGAGATGTGCAGAAAGAGTCAAGAAAAATGCAGAAAGAGGCTAGAGAGGAGCAGAAAGAGGCAAGAAAACTGCAGAAAGAGTCAAGAGAGGTGCAGAAAGAGGCAAAGAAAGAGGGAATATGTATACAGAAAGAGGCAAGAGGGTTGCAGAAAGAAGCAAGAGAGGTGCAGAAAGATGCAAGAGAAGTGCAGAAAGAAGCAACAGAGGTGCGGAAAGAGGCAAGAGGGGTTCAGAAAGAGGCAAGAGAAGTGCAGAAAGAAGCAACAGAAATGTAGAAAGAGGCAAGAGAAGTGCAGAAAGAGGCAAGAGAAGTGCAGAAAGAGGCAAGAGAGGTGCAGAAACAGGCAACAGAGGTGCAGAAAGAGAGAAGAGGGGTGCAGAAAGAAACAAGAGCAGTGAGGAAAGAAGCAAGAGAAGTGCAGAAAGAAGCAACAGAGGTACAGAAAGAGGCAAAAGGGGTGCAGAGAGAAGCAAGAGAGGTGAAGAAAGAAGCAATGGAAGTGCAGAAAGAAGCAAGGGAGGTACAGAAAGAGGCAAGAGAAGTACATAAAGAGGCAAGAGAGGTGCAAAAAGAGGAAAGAGGGGTGCAGAAAGAGGGAAGAGGGGTGCAGAAAGAAACAAGAGAGATGCAGAAAGAAGCAAGAGACATGCAGAAAGAAGCAACAGAGGTGCAGAAAGAGGTAAAAAGGGTGCAGAGAGAAGCAAGAGAGGTGCAGAAAGAAGCAAGGGTAGTGCAGAAAGAAGCGAGCGAGGTAAAGAAAGAGGCAAGAGAAGTGCAGAAAGAGGCAAGAGAGGTGCAGCAATAGGTAAGAGAGGTGCAGAAAGAGAGAAGTAAAGTGTAGAAAGAGGCAAGAGAAGTGCAGAAAGAACCAACAGAGGAGCAGAAAGAGGCAAGAGGGGTACAGAAAGAGGCAAGAGAAGTGCAGAAAGAAGCAACAGAGGTGCAGAAAGAGGAAAGAGGGGTGTAGAAAGAGGGAAGAGGGGTGCAGAAAGAAACAAGAGAGGTGCAAAAAAAAGCAAGAGTGATACAGAAAGAAGCAAGGGTAGTGCAGAAAGAAGGCAGCGAGGTGCAGAACGAGGCAAGAGAAGTGCATAAAGAGGCAAGAGAGGTGTAGCAAGAGAGGTGCAGAAAGAGGGACGAGGTTGCAGAAAGAGTCAAGAGAAGTGCAGAAATAAGCAACAGAGGTAAAGAAAGAGGCAAGAGAGGTGCAGAAGAAAGAAGCAAGTGAGGTGCAGAAAGAAGTAGGAGAGGTGCAGAAATAAGGGAGGTGTACAAAGCAGAAGTAACGTGTAGAAAGAGGCAAGAGAAGTGCAGAAAGAACCAACCGAGGTGCAGAAAGAGGCAAGAGGGGTACAGAAAGAGGCAAGAGAGGTGCAGAAGGAAGCATGGGAAGTGCAGAAAGAAGCAAGCGAGGTACAGAAAGAGGCAAAAGAAGTACAGAAAGAGGCAAGAGAGGTGCAAAAAAAGGAAAGAGGGGTGTAGAAATAGGGAAGAGGGGTGCAGAAAGAAACAAGAGAAGTGCAGAAAGAAGCAAGAGACATGCAGAAAAAAGCAACAGAGGTGCAGAATGAGGCAAAAGGGGTGCAGAGAGAAGCAAGAGAGGTGCAGAAAGAAGCAAGGAAAGTGCAGAAAGAAGCAAGTGAGGTATTGAAAGAGGCAAGAGAAGTGCATAAAGAGGCAAGAGAGGTGCATCAAGAGGCAAGAGAGGTGCAGAAAGAGAGAAGAGGGTGCAGAAAGAGGTAAGAGAAGTGCAGAAAGAAGCAACAGAGGAGCAGAAAGAGGCAAGATATGTGCAGTAGAAAGAAGCAAGAGAGGTGCAGAAAGAAGGGAGGTGCATAAAGTGGAAGAGGTGTGCAGAAAGATGCAAGAGAAGTGCAAAAAGAAGCAACAGAGGTGCAGAAAGAGGCAAGAGGGGTGCAGAAAGAGGCAAGAGAAGTGCAGAAAGAAGCAACATAAATGCAGAAAGAGGCAAGAGAAGTGCAGAAAGAGGCAAGAGAAGTGCAGAAAGAGGCAAGAGAGGTGCAGAAACAAGCAACAGAGGTGCAGAACGAGGGAAGAGGGGTGCAGAAAGAAACAAGAGAGGTGCAGAAAGAAGCAAGAGACATGCAGAAAGAAGCAACTGAGGTGCAGAAAGAGGTAAAAGGGGTGCAGAGAGAAGCAAGAGAGGTGCAGAAAGAAGCAAGGGTAGTGCAGAAAGAAGCAAGCGAGGTAAAGAAAGAGGCAAGAGAAGTGCAGAAAGAGGCAAGAGAGGTGCAGCAATAGGTAAGAGAGGTGCAGAAAGAGAGAAGAGGGTGCAGAAAGTACCAAGAGAAGTGCAGAAAGAAGCAACAGAGGAGCAGAAAGAGGCAAGATAGGTGCCGAAGAAAGAAGCAAGAGAGGATCAGAAAGAAGCAAGAGAGGTGCAGAAAGAAGGGAGGTGCATAACGCGGAAGAGATGTGCAGAAAGAGGCAAGAGAAGTGCAGAAAGAGGAAGAAAGGTGGAGAAAGAAGCAAGAGAAATGCAGAAAAGGCAAGAGAGGAGCAGAAAGAAGCAAGTGGGGTACAGAAAGAGACAAGAGAAGTGCAGAAAGAAGCAACAGAGGTGCAGAAAGAGGCAAGAGGAATGCAGAAAGAGTCAAGTGAGGTGGAGAAAGAGGGAAGAGAGGTGCAGAAAGTGGAAAGAGGAAAGAGGGATGCAGAAAGAGGCAAGATGGATACATAAAGAGGCAAGAAAGGTGCAGAAAGATGCAAGAGAAGTGCAGAAAGAAGCAACAGAGGTGCATAAAGAGGCAAGAGATTTGCAGAAAGAGGCAAGAGAAGTGCAGAAAGAGGCAAGAGAAATGCAGAAAGAGGCACGTGAGGTGCAGAAACAGGAAACAGAGGTGCAGAAAGAGGAAAGAGGAAAGAGGGTTGCAGAAAAAGGGATGAGGGGTGAAGAAAGAAACAAGAGAGGTGCAGAAAGAAGCAAAAGAAGTGCAGAAAGAAGCAAAAGAGGTGGAGAAAGAGGCAAAATGGGTGCAGAAAGAAGCAAGAGAGGTGCAAAAAAAAGCAAGAGTGATACAGAAAGAAGCAAGGGTAGTGCAGAAAGAAGGCAGCGAGGTGCAGAACGAGGCAAGAGAAGTGCATAAAGAGGCAAGAGAGGTGTAGCAAGAGAGGTGCAGAAAGAGGGACGAGGTTGCAGAAAGAGTCAAGAGAAGTGCAGAAATAAGCAACAGAGGTAAAGAAAGAGGCAAGAGAGGTGCAGAAGAAAGAAGCAAGTGAGGTGCAGAAAGAAGTAGGAGAGGTGCAGAAAGAAGGGAGGTGTACAAAGCAGAAGTAAAGTGTAGAAAGAGGCAAGAGAAGTGCAGAAAGAACCAACCGAGGTGCAGAAAGAGGCAAGAGGGGTACAGAAAGACGCAAGAGAAGTGCAGAAAGAAGCAACAGAGGTGCAGAAAGAGGAAAGAGGGGTGTAGAAAGAGGGAAGAGGGGTGCAGAAAGAAGCAAGAGACATGCAGAAAGAAGCAACAGAGGTGCAGAAAGAGGCAAAAGGGGTGCAGAGAGAAGCAAGAGAGGTGCAGAAAGAAGCAAGGGAAGTGCAGAAAGAAGCAAGTGAGATATTGAAAGAGGCAAGAGAAGTGCAGAAAGAGGCAAGAGAGGTGCATCAAGAGGCAAGAGAGGTGCAGAAAGAGAGAAGAGGGTGCAGAAAGAGGTAAGAGAAGTGCAGAAAGAAGCAACAGAGGAGCAGAAAGAGGCAAGATAGTTGCTGAAGAAATAAGCAAGAGAGGTGAAGAAAGAAGGGAGGTGCATAAAGCAGAAGAGGTGTGCAGAAAGAGGCAGGAGAAGTGCAGAAAGAGGAAGAAAGGTGCAGAAAGAAGCACGAGAAATGCAGAAAGAGGCAAGAGAGGAGCAGAAAGAAGCAAGCGGAGTGCAGAAAGAAGGAAGGTGCATAAAGCGGAAGAGATGTGCAGAAAGAGGCAAGAGAAGTGCTGAAAGAGGAAGAAAGGTGCAGAAAGAAGCAAGAGTGTTAGACCTGGCATCCTTGGCGTGGGTCTCCCTTCCATTTTTTTCGTAATGCCTCCACTGTTGTCGAAATGTTTTTGCTGGACTAGATGCTCATGGGCACTTTGCCACTGCTAATCAGTGCCAAAGTGCTAGTGCTCCCTATGATAAATTGTGCTGTGTTTTAGTGACTCCATGATTGGATGATTGGTTTACTTGTCAGTCCCTAGTACAGTGCACTGAGTGTGCCCAGGGCTTGTAAATCCAATGCTGCTGGTGGGCTTGCAGCACTGGTTGTGCCACCCACAGGAGCAGCTTGTAAAGTGTGTCTCAGGCCTGCCATTGCAGAGCCTGTGTGCAGCCTAGGGCTGCCATGTCGACTTGGTAAGTACACCCACTTACCAGGCCCTAAACCTTCCCTTTACTGCATGTTGGTCACCCCTAAAGTAGGCCCTAGGGCAGGGTGCATTGTAAGTATAAGGTAGGACATGCCCTGGTGTGTGTGGCATGTCCTAATAGTGAATTACAGCCATTTTCGTTTTTCACTATTGCAAGGCTACCTGTTCTCCATAGGCCAGAATGGGCAGTTAGATTATTACATTTTATAATCCTAACTGACTCAGGGAACATGGTGGAAATTCGAGTTTAGTATGCCTGAACTCAGAATGATAAAATACATCTTTTAGTGAAGTTGGTTTTAACATTCTGTGTTTGAAAATACCACTTTTAGAAAGTAGGTATTTTCTTGTCTAACTATCCAAAGCCTGCCTCTGCTAGGTTCTGTATTCCTTGTCTGGTGTTTTTGAGTGACAGGGCTGGGGATTCCAGGAGACAGAATGAGTCAGCCCAGTGGTGAATAGAGAGATCTGCATCTAGATGGGTGGGAGGAGTTGCACCTGGGACCTGAATAGGACAGTGCCTGCCCCCCACAGTGCTGGCTCCACCCCCTGTGGTGCATCTGATGTCTCTGCCCTGCACAGTGAAAGAAGAGAAGGAATCATGTCAACAAAGTGCACCAGGGCTGGGCTTTCCCTCCACAATGCTGGCTCCACCTCCTGTGGGGTGTCTGATGTTTCTGCCCTGCACTGTGAAAGGAAAGAAGGAGTCATGTAAACAGAGTGCTCCAGAACTGGTTTGGACTGGGCAAAGGCCCCTCTGCCCTCAGAGGACAAAGGATTTTGGGGTATAAATATTTGGACCCTGATCCCAAGAAATTAGATCACTTTTGGGAACAAGAAGAAACCTTTGCTGAGGAGCGGAACCAAGAAGAAACTGAGGAGAGACTATCCCTAAGCCTGAAGTGCTGCTTGGGGGATTGGCCTGCAGTGGTTTGCCTGACTGCCAAAGAAAGGAGAAAGGAACTTTTGCTTTGCTGTGACTTTCATCAACTTGTGAAGGATCTCCAAGGGCTTGGAAGAGAGCTTGCCCCCTGATCGAAGTCCCAGGACCATTGGACTTCACCCCCTTTGTGAATTGCTGCTGGAAACTCTGTTTCAGTGGCTACAGAGGTAGGGAGCTGTGACCGACTCTCCCGACCAGCTCGGTGTCCTGTTGGCACCGCATCGAGCAACGCCTGCATCTTGCAACGCACGGCCTTGGTCTCACCGACTCCGTCAACGAGCCGCTGCCTGCACCGTAACCTGTGAGCACCGCACCTTGCAACGCCTCGCTACACCGAATCCATCTGGTCCGACCGACACGGTCACTGTTGCTGAGTTCGAGTCCTGTGACCGCACCTTAGTTGGGCACCGCCTCGCAAGCTTCGCGACGCACCGCCCGACTCGCACCGCTGTCCGGACTGATCGACTCCAGCTCCTGAATCCGGCTCCGTCGCCGCACCGCAACCTGCTAGCACCGCATCGAAGCACCATCTCGCCCCGCAACGCACGGCCTTGGTCTCACCGACTCCGTCTCGACGACGTCAATGAGCCGCTGCCTGCACCGCCTCGAGGGACAACGCGTCCTACAACGCTTCCATTTTGCATCGCGACCGCGACGTACAGCCATCCGGCTCGCACGCCCGTGCCTGCCGCTTCAAGTAAAAGGTACTGTGACCGAGTCTGTCTATGCTGTGTTGGCCCGTCTCGACGTGGTCAGCTGGATTTGTTAGACTCTGTTTGTTCTTGACATCGCCGTAGCCGGAGGAGGCTACCGACTCGCACAGAACCTTGATTTAAGCCTTTTTAACCTTTTTGACAGTATTGTGGATTATTTTTGTCGTTTATGGTCTTGTGATAAATCTATATAAAAGATACTTATTTTTATAAATATACAACCTGTGTGGTGTCCATTTGTAGTGTTGTCACTTGATTACTGTATGTGTTCACAAATGCTTTACACACTGCCTCTGAACTAAGCCTGTCTGCTCGTGCCAAGCTACCAAGAGGGTGAGCAGAGGTTATTTCAGGAGTGTACCTACTTTCCCTGACTAGACTCAGGGGTCCCTATTTGGACAAAGGGACCTACCTCTGCCAACTAGAGACCCCCAAATCTAACATTGGTGGTCAGCGGTGAGGATTCTGGACTTGCATTTGTGACTCATGTACAGTAATTGGTGAACACTACTTAGTGAGTGCAGACCAAAACGCAACCACATACTCTTTGATAGCATTTTCTCTGGGATTTTCTACTTTTGCAACTGCCAAGTTTAATCACCATGGAGAAACCAGCATCAGTAGCCTCTGTTGAGTGTGATTGGGAAGAGGAGAGGCTAGAATGCTACACCCTCAAGCAGCTCAAGAATTTCTGCAAAAAGTTTAAAGTGTCCATGACCGGGTTCTCCAGGAAGGAGGACCTCCAAAAGGCGCTGAGGGCCTGGGTCGAATCAAGGAGTGCCCCTGTGGAGGGGGCTGAGAATGCAGAAGGGCAGCTGGAGGGGCTATTGGGTCTAGGGGCTGGAAGACCACCTTCCCCAGTAGGTAGCAGTGTTTCTGCCAGAGGTCTGTCTCCAGAAGAGTTGGAGGACAGGAAAGAGAGTAGGATGCACGAAATGGAGCTGACAAAGCTCAAGCTGAATGGGCAGTTAGAATTTGAAATGCAAACTAGGAAATTAGCCCTAGAAGAAAAGAAAATGCAGTTTGAACATGAGAAGGTTTTGAGGGAGTTGGAATTGAAGGCCAAAAGCTTAGAGATTACTCCCTCTGGTGGCAGTGTACCACCTGTGCCTGTTGAAGCTAGGGTGTATATTCCCAAAGATGTGGTGAAGGAGTTTTTTAAAAATGATGACATTGGGCAGTGGTTCAAAGCCTATGAGGTAGCCATGTCTTCCCACCGGGTCCCTGAGAAGGATTGGGGAGCGGGGTTGTGGGGGCGGTTCCTGAGTGAAGGGCGGGATACCTTGTTGGATTTGCCCTCTGAAGTCTATATTTCATACAGCCACATGAAGGATGCTTTAATGACTAGGTATGGTTTGACCCCTGAGCTTTATAGGCAGAGGTTCAGGAACTGTAAGAAGATTGAAGGCAGTGCCTGGGTTGAATATGTGACCTTTTTTTGCAGAGCCTTGGATGGTTGGGTAAAGGGTAGCAAAGCGACTGATTTTCAGGCGCTCTTTGATTTGATTGCATGGGAGCACTTGTCCAGTAATTGTTTTCCTGAGCTACGCCAGCACCTGATTGATAGTAAGCTTACTAACCCTAGGCAGCTTGCTGAGGAGGCGGACCGCTGGGTGAGTACCCGGGTCCACGAGGGTCACGTGGGAGACTCCGCCAAGGGTGGGCAGGGTCCCCAGCAGAAGAGTGGGGGGGACAAGGGTAAACAGAGGGAGTTCCATAAAGGGCCCCAAAGTAGACCCCAAGGGAACCAAGGGAAAGGTTCTCAGCCTCCCCCTGAGAAGAAGCCAGTGGCCCTGACAGGCCCCCCTGTTCACCAGGGACCACTGGTGTGTTACAAGTGTGGCGCCCCTGGCCACAAGGCAAACGATCCTCGTTGCCCTTTGCATGGAAAACCAGCACCCACTGGTGCAGTCCCCGGCAGTTGGCTAGTGTAGCCCTGGGGGAGGAGTGGGGTGCCCAAGGTAGGGGGATCCCACAGTGTTTTCCCTTGTCTCATTAGGAGACTCTGAGATGGTCCCTAGGACCCAGCTGCCTGATAACACTAAAAAATACAGGCAGTGGGTGACCATCAATGGCCATAGGGTGGAGGCTCTGAGAGACACAGGAGCCAGTGTGACAGCTGTCAACTGTCACCTGGTGTCTAAAGAGCAGGTTGTCCCTGATGCATTCTATCCGGTTGTTGCCACTGACAACACAGAGAGTCACTGCAAGGTGGCTCAGGTTCCCTTTGAGTGGGGGGGTCTTGGGTACTCTTCAAGTAGCTGTGAGGCCAGCCATGCCTGTTGACTGTTTGTTAGGGAACGATTTGGAGAGCTCACCTTGGGCTAAGGTGGAGCGGAGTGCGCATTTAGAAATGTTGGGCTTGCCTGATTGGGCATGTGTGACCACCTGGTCAATGGCAGCTAAAGGTGTTCAAGAGGACCTGGAGCCTGAGAGGGAGGCCCAGGTGCCTGCCGGAGAGAGAGGAGGCAGGGGGCGCGGGAAACCGGCCCCCGTAGTTCCCACGGTCCAGGAGGAGGCAGACCCTGAGGGGGATGCCCTGGAGCCTACAGGGGAACAGGTAGCTGAACTAGGGGACCTACCTGAGCTGACCCATTGGCAGCAAGAAGGAGGACCCTCCAGGGAAGAGTTCTGCAAGGAGCAGAACACATGCCCTTCTCTCGTGGGTCTGAGGCAACAGGCCACAGACCAGGCAGCAGGTGATCAGTCTGGGTCACATTGGATTTACTGGGAGAATGGTCTCCTGTATTCAGAGCCTAAGGTTGCTGAGCCTGGGTCAGCCCGTGTGCTGGTGGTACCCCAGCGCTTCAGAGCCTTCCTACTGGGGTTGGCTCATGATGTACCGTTAGCAGGACATCTGGGGCAGGACAAGACCTTTGAAAGGCTTGTCACCCATTTCTATTGGCCCCAGATGCGCAGGAGTGCCGCCACTCACTGCAGGACATGCCAGACTTGCCAGGCAAGTGGAAAGAGTGGGAGGAAGCAGAAGGCTCCTCTCCAACCATTTCCTGTGGTCAGCACCCCCTTTGAACGGGTGGGTATTGACATTGTGGGGCCACTGGACCCCAAGACAGCCATGGGCAACAGGTTTATCCTGGTCTTGGTGGATCATGCCACCCGGTACCCTGAAGCCATCCCTCTCAGGACAGTGACGGCCCCCGTGGTGGGACGGGCACTGATGGGAATTTTCTCACGTGTGGGATTCCCTCAAGAGGTGGTGTCTGACAGAGGTAACAACTTCGTGTCCAAGTACATGAAGTCCCTGTGGCAGGAGTGCGGTGTAACTTACAAGTTCACCACTCCTTACCACCCTCAAGGAAATGGGCTGGTTGAGAGATTCAACCGGACGCTCAAGGGCATGATTATGGGTCTGGAAGAACCCATGAGGCGTAAATGGGACGTCCTCTTACCTTGCCTGTTGTTTGCATACCGGGAGGTGCCACAGAAGTCTCTAGGGTTCAGCCCCTTTGAGCTCCTCTATGGACACCCGGTGCGAGGACCTCTGAGTTTGGTCAAGGAAGGCTGGGAGCAATCTCCCAGGAAACCTCCCCAGGATGTATACAGTTACATGCTGGCCTTCAGGAACCAGACTAGGCGTTTCAGAGAGCTTGCTGAGGCAAATCTGGAAGCCAGCCAGGAGGAGATGAAGCGGTGGTACGACCAGAATGCCACTCTGGTCGAGCTTCAGCCTGGTCAGAAAGTGTGGGTCATGGCCCCAGTGGAGCCTTGTGCGCTCCAGGATAGGTGGACCGGCCCTTTTCGGTGGTGGAGCGCAAGAGTCTAATTACCTATTTGGTGGACTTGCAGTCTCCCAGGAACCCCTTGCGGGTCCTGCATGTGAACCGCCTGAAGCCCCACTTGGAGAGGTCCCAAGTGGGCATGCTCTTAGCTACAGATGATGGGATGGAGGAGGAGACCGAGCCTCTTCCTGACCTCCTGTCAGCCCGAGAGCAAGATGGATCAGTGGAGGGAGTAAACCTCTCTACCTCCCTGACACCTGAGCAGCAGGGTGACTGTCGCCAGCTGTTGGGACAGTTCCCTGACCTGTTCTCCCTGGTTCCCAGTGTCACTCATTGGTGTGTCCATGATGTGGACACTGGGGACAGTCTTCCTGTGAAGCACAAGGCTTACAGGGTGACTGACAGGGTCAGAGCCTGCATCAAGGAGGAGGTCTCCAAGATGTTTGCGCTAGGGGTGATTGAGTCCTCTAACAGCCCTTGGGCCAGCCCAGTGGTCTTGGTTCCAAAGGCTGCCGCGCCTGGTGCCATACCAGAACTCCGGTTCTGTGTGGACTACAGTGGACTCAATTCCGTCACCAGGACTGACGCACACCCCATCCCCAGAGCTGATGAGCTCATAGATCGGTTAGGGGCTGCGCGGTACCTCAGCACGTTTGACTTAACGTCTGGGTACTGGCAGATCGCCTTGACTGATGGGGCACAAGAGAGGTCAGCATTCTCCACACCAGATGGGCACTACCAGTTCCGGGTGATGCCCTTTGGGATGAAGAATGCCCCTGCCACCTTTCAGAGGTTGGTCAACCAGGTGTTGGTTGGACTGGAGGATTTCAGTGCCGC
The DNA here is from genome assembly GCA_963921515.1 of Calotriton arnoldi. Classification (NCBI taxonomy): domain Eukaryota; kingdom Metazoa; phylum Chordata; class Amphibia; order Caudata; family Salamandridae; genus Calotriton; species Calotriton arnoldi. The sequence goes on from CAWUFW010006167.1 coordinate 1,156,394, forward strand.
CTACCTGGATGACATCGCAGTGTTCAGTTCCAGTTGGGAAGAACATCTGCTCCACCTCTGGGAAGTATTGATGGCACTGCGGAGGGCAGGCCTCACAATCAAGGCAAGTAAGTGCCAGATTGGGCAGGGCTCTGTGGTGTACTTGGGACACCAGGTTGGGAGCGGCCAGGTGGCACCCCTCCAACTGAAAATTGATACCATTCTGGCTTGGGAGCCCCCCAAGACCCAGACAGAGGTGAGAGCCTTCCTAGGACTCACCGGGTATTACAGGAGATTCGTCAAGGGGTATGGCAGCATTGTTGCCCCCTTGACAGAGCTGACTTCCAAGAAGCAGCCCAGGAAAGTGATTTGGACTGACGCCTGTCAAAAACCTTTTGACACCTTGAAGACTGCCATGTGCACGGCGCCTGTGCTCCAGGCACCCAACTTCTCCAATGAGTTCATTGTTCAGATGGACGCTTCAGAGCATGGTGTAGGGGCTGTTCTATCACAGATCAATGAGGAGGGACTAGACCAACCTGTAGCCTTCATCAGTAGGAGGTTACTTCCCCAGGAACAGAGATGGAGTGCTATTGAGCGTGAGGCATTTGCTGTGGTCTGGGCACTGAAGAAGCTGAGACCATACCTGTTTGGGACTCACTTCCGGGTTCAGACAGACCACAGGCCCCTCAGATGGTTGATGCAGATGAGGGGTGAGAATCCAAAGCTATTGAGGTGGTCCATTTCCCTACAGGGGATGGACTTTACGGTGGAACACCTCCCTGGTACAGAACACACCAATGCTGATGGTCTGTCCAGATTTTTCCGCCTTAGTGATGAGAACTCCCTAGAGGTAGGATAGTTCTCCCCACATTTCAGCTGGAGGGGACACGTGTTAGACCTGGCATCCTTGGCGTAGGTCTCCCTTCCAGTTTTTTCATAATGCCTCCACTGTTGTCGATATGTTTTTGCTGGACTAGATGCTCATGGGCACTTTGCCACTGCTAATCAGTGCCAAATTGCAAGTGCTCCCTATGATAAATTGTGTTGTGTATTAGTGACTCCATGATTGGATGATTGGTTTACTTGTCAGTCCCTAGTACAGTGCACTGAGTGTGCCCAGGGCTTGTAAATCCAATGCTGCTGGTGGGCTTGCAGCATTGGTTGTGCCACCCACAGGAGCAGCTTGTAAAGTGTGTCTCAGGCCTGCCATTGCAGAGCCTGTGTGCAGCCTAGGGCTGCCATGTCGACTTGGTAAGTACACCCACTTACCAGGCCCTAAACCTTCCCTTTACTGCATGTTGGTCACCCCTAAAGTAGGCCCTAGGGCAGGGTGCATTGTAAGTATAAGGTAGGACATGCCCTGGTGTGTGTGGCATGTCCTAATAGTGAATTACAGCCATTTTCGTTTTTCACTATTGCAAGGCTACCTGTTCTCCATAGGCCAGAATGGGCAGTTAGATTATTACATTTTATAATCCTAACTGACTCAGGGAACATGGTGGAAATTCGAGTTTAGTATGCCTGAACTCAGAATGATAAAATACATCTTTTAGTGAAGTTGGTTTTAACATTCTGTGTTTGAAAATACCACTTTTAGAAAGTAGGTATTTTCTTGTCTAACTATCCAAAGCCTGCCTCTGCTAGGTTCTGTATTCCTTGTCTGGTGTTTTTGAGTGACAGGGCTGGGGATTCCAGGAGACAGAATGAGTCAGCCCAGTGGTGAATAGAGAGATCTGCATCTAGATGGGTGGGAGGAGTTGCACCTGGGACCTGAATAGGACAGTGCCTGCCCCCCACAGTGCTGGCTCCACCCCTGTGGTGCATCTGATGTCTCTGCCCTGCACAGTGAAAGAAGAGAAGGAATCATGTCAACAAAGTGCACCAGGGCTGGGCTTTCCCTCCACAATGCTGGCTCCACCTCCTGTGGGGGGTCTGATGTTTCTGCCCTGCACTGTGAAAGGAAAGAAGGAGTCATGTAAACAGAGTGCTCCAGAACTGGTTTGGACTGGGCAAAGGCCCCTCTGCCCTCAGAGGACAAAGGATTTTGGGGTATAAATATTTGGACCCTGATCCCAAGAAATTAGATCACTTTTGGGAACAAGAAGAAACCTTTGCTGAGGAGCGGAACCAAGAAGAAACTGAGGAGAGACTATCCCTAAGCCTGAAGTGCTGCTTGGGGGATTGGCCTGCAGTGGTTTGCCTGACTGCCAAAGAAAGGAGAAAGGAACTTTTGCTTTGCTGTGACTTTCATCAACTTGTGAAGGATCTCCAAGGGCTTGGAAGAGAGCTTGCCCCCTGATCGAAGTCCCAGGACCATTGGACTTCACCCCCTTTGTGAATTGCTGCTGGAAACTCTGTTTCAGTGGCTACAGAGGTAGGGAGCTGTGACCGACTCTCCCGACCAGCTCGGTGTCCTGTTGGCACCGCATCGAGCAACGCCTGCATCTTGCAACGCATGGCCTTGTTCTCACCGACTCCGTCAACGAGCCGCTGCCTGCACCGTAACCTGTGAGCACCGCACCTTGCAACGCCTCGCTGCACCGAATCCATCTGGTCCGACCGACACGATCACTGTTGCTGAGTTCGAGTCCTGTGACCGCACCTTAGTTGGGCACCGCCTCGCAAGCTTCGCGACGCACCGCCCGACTCGCACCGCTGTCCGGACTGATCGACTCCAGCTCCTGAATCCGGCTCCGTCGCCGCACCGCAACCTACCAGCACCGCATCGAAGCACCCTCTCGCCCCGCAACGCACGGCCTTGGTCTCACCGACTCCGTCTCGACGACGTCAACGAGCCGCTGCCTGCACCGCCTCGAGGGACAACGCGTCCTGCAACGCTTCCATTTTGCATCGCGACCGCGACGTACAGCCATCCGGCTCGCACGCCCGTGCCTGCCGCTTCAAGTAAAAGGTACTGTGACCGAGTCTGTCTATGCTGTGTTGGCCGGTCTCGACGTGGTCAGCTGGATTTGTTAGACTCTGTTTGTTCTTGACATCGCCGTAGCCGGAGGAGGCTACCGACTCGCACAGAACCTTGATTTAAGCCTTTTTAACCAGAACTCTTGATTTTTGACAGTATTGTGGATTATTTTTGTCGTTTATGGTCTTGTGATAAATCTATATAAAAGAGACTTATTTTTATAAATATACAACCTGTGTGGTGTCCATTTGTAGTGTTGTCACTTGATTACTGAATGTGTTCACAAATGCTTTACACACTGCCTCTGAACTAAGCCTGTCTGCTCGTGCCAAGCTACCAAGAGGGTGAGCAGGGGTTATTTCAGGAGTGTACCTACTTTCCCTGACTAGACTCAAGGGTCCCTATTTGGACAAAGGTACCTACCTCTGCCAACTAGAGACCCCCAAATCTAACAAAGAGAAATACAGAAAGAGGCAAGAGAAAGAGGGGAGCAGAAAGAAGCAAGCGGGGTGCAGAAAGAGACAAATGAAGTGCAGAAAGAAGCAACAGAGGTGCAGAAAGAGGCAAGAGGAATGCAGAAAGAGTCAAGAGAGGTGGAGAAAGATGTAAGAGAAGTACAGAATGAAGCAACAGAGTTGCATAAAAAGGCAAGAGATGTGCAGAAAGAGGCAAGAGAAGTGCAGAAAGAAGCAACAGAAATGCAGAAAGACTCAAGAGACGTGTAGAAAGAGGCAAGAGAAATGCAGAAAGAGGCAAGAGAGGTGCAGAAACAGGAAACAGAGGTGTATAAAGAGGAAAGAGGGGTGCAGAAAAAGGGATGAGGGATGCAGAAAGAAGCAAGAGAGGTGCAGAAAGAAGCAAAAGAAGTGCAGAAAGAAGCAACAGAGGTGCAGAAAGAGGCAAAATGGGTGCAGAAAGAAGCAAGAGAGGTGCAAAAAAAAGCAAGAGTGATACAGAAAGAAGTAAGGGTAGTGCAGAAAGAAGGCAGCGAGGTGCAGAAAGAGGCAAGAGAAGTGCATAACGAGGCAAGAGAGGTACAGCAAGAAGCAAGAGAGGTGCAGAAAGAGGGAAGAGGTTGCAGAAAGAGTCAAGAGAAGTGCAGAAAGAAGCAACAGAGGTATAGAAAGAGGCAAGAGAGGTGCAGAAGAAAGAAGCAAGTGAGGTTTAGAGAGAATTAGGAGAGGTTTAGAGAGAATTAGGAGAGGTGCAGAAAGAAGGGAGGTGTACAAAGCAGAAGTAATGTGTAGAAAGAGGCAAGAGAAGTGCAGAAGGAACCAACCGAGGTGCAGAAAGAGGCAAGAGGGGTACAGAAAGAGGCAAGATAAGGACAGAAAAAAGCAACAGAGGTGCAGAAAGAGGCAAGAGAGGTGCAGAAAGAGGTAAGAGAGGTGCAGAAAGAGGTAAGAGGTATGCAGAAAGAGGCAAGAGGGTTGCAGAAAGAAGCAAGAGGGTTGCAGAAAGAAGCAAGAGAGGTGCAGAAAAATGCAAGAAAAGTGCAGAAAGAGGCAAGAGGTGTGCAGAAAGAAGCAACAGAAATGCAGAAACAGGCAACAGAGGTACAGAAAGAGGAAAGTGGGGTGAAGAAAAAGGGAAGAGGGGTACAGAAAGAAACAAGAGCGGTGGAAAAAGAAGCAAGAGCACTGCAGAAAGAAGCAACAGAGGTACAGAAAGAGGCAAGAGACATGCAGAAACAGGCAACCGAGGTACAGAAAGAGGAAAGAGGGGTGCAGAACGTGGGGAGAGGGGTGTAGAAAGACAAAGAGCAGTGAAGAAAGAAGCAAGAGAAGTGCAGAAAGAAGCAACAGAGGTGCAGAAAGAGTCAAAAGGTGTGCAAAGAGAAGCAAGTGAGGTGCAGAAAGAAGCAAGGGAAGTGCAGAAAGAAGCAAGTGAGGTACAGAAAGAGGCAAGAGAAGTGCAGAAAGAGGCAAGAGAGGTGCAGAAAGAGGGGCACAGAAAGAGGGAAGAGGGGTGCAGAAAGAAGCAAGAGAGGTACAGAAAGAAGCAAGAGAGGGGCAGAAAGAAGCAACAAAGGTACAGAAAGAGGCAAAAGGGGTGCAGAGAGAAGCAAGAGAGGTGCAGAAAGAAGAAAGGGAAGTTCAGAAAGAAGCAAGCGAGGTACATAAAGAGGCAAGAGATGTGTAGAAAGAGGCAAAAGAGGTGCGGCAAGAGGCAAGAGAGGTGCAGAAAGAGAGAAGAAGGTGCAGAAAGAGGCAAGAGAAGTGCAGAAAATAGCAACAGAGGTGCAGAAGAAAGAAGCAAGAGAGGTGCAGAAAGAAGCAAGAGAGGTGCAGAAAGAAGGGAGGAGCAAAACGCGGAAGAGATATGCAGAAAGAGGCAAGATAAGTACAAAAAAAAGGAAGAAAGGTACAGAAAGAAGCAAGAGAAATGCAGAAAGAGGCAAGAGAGGAGAAGAAAGAAGCAAGCGGGTGCAGAAAGAGACAAGAGAAGTGCAGAAAGAAGCAACAGAGGTGCAGAAAGAGGCAAGAGGAATGCAGAAAGAGTCAAGAGAGGTGCAAAAAGAGGGAATAGAGGTGCAGAAAGACGGAAGAGGGATGCAGAAAGAGGCAAGAGGGATACATAAAGAGGCAAGAAAGGTGCAGAAAGATGCAAGAGAAGTGCAGAAAGAAGCAACAGAGGTGCATAAAGAGGCAAGAGATGTGCAGAAAGAGGCAAGAGAAGTGCTGAAAGAAGCAACAGAAATGCAGAAATAGGCAAGTGTAGTGCAGAAAGAGGCAAGAGAAATACAGAAAGAGGCAAGAGAGGTGCAGAAACAGGAAACAGAGGTGCAGAAAGAGCAAAGAGTGGTGCAGAAAAAGGGACGAGGGGTGCAGAAAGAAGCAAGGGTAGTACAGAAAGAAGGCAGCGAGGTGCAGAATGAGGCAAAATGGGTGCAGAAAGAAGCAAGAGAGGTGCAGAAAAAAGCAAGAGTGATACAGAAAGAAGCAAGGGTAGTACAGAAAGAAGGCAGCGAGGTGCAGAAAGAGGCAAGAGAAGTGCAGAAAGAGGCAAGAAAGGTGCAGCCAGAAGCAAGAGAGGTGCAGAAAGAGGGAAGAGGGTGCAGAAAGAGGCAAGAGAAGTGCAGAAAAAGGCAACAGAGGTACAGAAAGAGGCAAGATAGGTGCAGAAGAAAGAAGCAAGTGAGGTGCAGAAAGAAGTAGGAGAGGTGCAGAAAGAAGGGAGGTGTAGAAAGCAGAATAGATGTGTAGAAATATGCAAGAGAAGTGCAGAAAGAACCAACATAGGTGCAGAAAGAAGCAAGAGGGGTGCAGAAGGAGACAAGAGAAGTGCAGAAAGAAGCAACAGTGGTGCAGAAAGAGGCAAGAGGACTGCAGAAAGACTCAGGAGAGGTGCAGAAAGAGGCAAGAGAGGTGCAGAAATAGGGAAGAGGTATGCAAAAAGAGGCAAGAGGGTTGCAGAAAGAAGCAAGAGGGGTGCAGAAAGATGCAAGAGAAGTGCAGAAAGAAGCAACAGATGTGCAGAAAGAGGCAAGAGAAGTGCAAAAAGAGGCAAGAGAAGTGCAGAAAGTGGCATGAGAGGTGCAGAAACAGGCAACAGAGGTGCAGAAAGAGGAAAGTGGGGTGCAGAAAGAGGGAAGAGGGGTACAGAAAGAAACAAGAGCGGTGAAGAAAGAAGCAAGAGAAGTGCAGAAAGAAGCAACAGAGGTGCAGAAAGAGGCAAAAGGGGTGCAGAGAGAAAGAACAAGGGAAGTGCAGAAAGAAGCATGCGAGGTATAGAAAGAGGCAAGAGAAGTGCAGAAGGAGGCAAGAGAAGTGCAGAAAGAGGCAGGAGAGGTGCAGAAACAGGCAACAGAGTTGCAGAAAGAGGAAAGAGGGGTGCAGAAAGAGGGGAGAAGGGTGCAGAAAGTAGCAAGAGAGGGGCAGAAAGAAGCAACAGAGGTGCAGAAAGAGGTAAAAGGGGTGCAGAGAGAAGCAAGAGAGGTGCAGAAAGAAGCAAGGGAAGTGCAGAAAGAAGCAAGCGAGGTACAGAAAGAGGCAAGAGAAGTGCAGAAAGAAGCAGCAGAGGTGCAGAAAGAGGCAAGAGAGGTGCAGAAGAAAGAAGCAAGAGAGGTGCAGAAAGAAGCAAGAGAGATGCAGAAAGAGGCAAGAAGGGTGCAGAAAGAGGGTAGAAGGGTGCAGAAAGTAGCAAGAGAGGTTCAGAAAGAAGCAACAGAGGTGCAGAAAGAGATAAAAGGGGTGCAGAGAGTAGCAAGAGAGGTGCAGAAAGAAGCAAGGGAAGTGCAGAAAGAAGCAAGCGAGGTACAGAAAGAGGCAAGAGAATTGCAGAAAGAGGCAGGAGAGGTGCAGCAAGAGAGGTGCAGAAAGAGAGAAGAGGGTGCAGAAAGAGGCAAGAGAAGTGCAGGAAGAAGCAACAGAGGTGCAGAAAGAGGCAAGAGAGGTGCAGAAGAAAAAAGCAAGAGCGGTGCAGAAAGAAGCAAGAGAGGTGCAGAAAGAAGGGAGGTGCAGAAAGCAGAAGAAGTATGCAGAATGAGGCAAGAAAGGTGCTGAAAGAGGGAATGCAGAAAGAGGCAAGAGGGTTGCAGAAAGAAGCAAGAGAGGACAGAAACAGGCAACAGAGGTGCAGAAAGAGGAAAGAGGGGTGCAGAAAGAGGGAAGAGGAGTTCAGAAAAAAACAAGAGAGGTGAAGAAAGAAGCAAGAGAAGTGCAGAAAGAAGCAACAGAGGTGCAGAAAGAGGCAAAAGGGGTGCAGAGAGAAGCAAGAGAGGTGCAGAAAGAACAAGGGACATGTAGAAAGAAGCATGCGAGGTATAGAAAGAGGCAAGAGAATTGCAGAAGGAGGCAAGAGAAGTACAGAAAGAGGCAGGAGAGGTGCAGAAACAGGCAACAGAGGTGCAGAAAGAGGAAAGAGTGGTGCAGAAAAAGGAAAGAGAAGTGCACAAAAAGGGAAGAGGGGTACAGAAAAAAATAAGAGCGGTGAAGAAAGAAGCAAGAGAAGTGCAGAAAGAAGCAACAGGGGTACAGAAAGAGGCAAAAGGGGTGCATAGAGAAGCAAGAGAGCTACAGAAAGAACAAGGGAAGTCCAGAAAGAAGCAAGCGAGGTACAGAAAGAGGCAAGAGAAGTGCAGAAAGAGAGAAGAGGGTGCATAAAGAGGCAAGAGAAGTGCAGAAAGAGAGAAGAGGGTGCATAAAGAGGCAAGAGAAGTGCAGAAAGAAGCAAGAGAGGTGCAGAAAGAGGCAAGAGAGGTGCAGAATAAAGAAGCAAGAGAGGTGCAGAAAGAAGCAAGAGAGGTGCAGAAAGAGGAAAGAAGGGTGCAGAAAGAGATGAGAAGGGTGCAGAAAGAAGCAATAGGTGGTGCCGAAATAAGCAACAGAGGTGCAGAAAGAGGAAAAAGGGGTGCAGAGAGAAGCAAGAGAGGTGCAGAAAGAAGCAGGAGAGGTGCAGCAAGAGGCAAGAGAGGTGCAGAAAGAGGCAAGAGAAATGCAGAAAGAAGCAACAGAGGTGCAGAAAGAGGCAAGAGAGGTGCAGAAGAAAGAAGCAAGAGAGGTGCAGAAAGAAGCAAGAGAGGTGCAGAAAGAAGGGAGGTGCATAAAGCGGAAGAGATGTGCAGAATGAAGCAAGAGAAATGCAGAAAGAGGCAAGAGAGGAGCAGAAAGAAGCAAGAGTGGTTTGCACACCATTAGTACCAATTTAACACCCACATTGAGCAGTAAGTAACAGGTGACCATTCCAGCTATGCAAAGGGCCTTCCACCATGCTGTAACTCTTGTCGCTGCATTTTCGGTAACGTTTGAGTCGTTTAAGCTAGAAACAAGGTTTTTTGTTCAAATCTGCAGATTATGCAGCAGATGATGGATTACTTGGCAAATATGGAAAATGTATGGTTATGTGAAAATCGGTGCATCCGAACAGTCGAATAATTCCAGTGGCCCTGCTCATACCTCTGACTAGATCCAGAAGTGCTCCTCAGTGGTTCCTTCTTTTTTTGTCTCATTGAGTTTATAGTTTAGCTTCTATGAAAATGAGGAAGACTAAACCTGAGGTTACCACTCCATAACACAGACTACCATACCACATCATTACTCTCCATAACACATACTCCCACTCTATATAATTCCTATACACTAAATACCACATACTTTCTATCCACATAATTTCACTGCACAACATACCACATAATTCCACTACACACAACGTACATCCACTCCACTCCAAAAAACATTAGTAAAAAACTCTTACATTTACAACTCCAATAGCTTTAACTCTCTCAAATGCGAGACCTATTGCATTGCAAATGCTTCTTTAACTAGTAGACACGTTTTCAGGGTGGTGGAGAAAGGGGTCTCGGCCTCCGACCAGTGCTTAGGAATTCCACTGCGTAGGACTTACAGGAGGTACCAGGAGGGATTCTTGGCCCCCAAAGTCCCTCAGGAGTAAAGTGGCCTTCAACTCCCCAACCAGCAGTGTGCCAGGATGTGCGTTTGCAGAGTGGCAGAGAAAGGGGGGCATGGCCTCCGAAGACCTCTTAGCAATCCTACTGTGTGGGACTTACTGGAGGTAACAGGAGGGGTAGTTGTCCCCCAAGGACATCCTTGGGCGCCAACTTCCCCTCCTATTTCCTCCAGTAAGTCCCACACAGCAGGATTGCTAAATTCTCATAGCAGACCACACCCCCTTTGCCCACCACTCTGCAAATGCACTCTCTGGCGTGATCTTGGATGGAGATTGAAGTCCCCTTTGCTGCTGAGGGTCTTAGGGGCCAACTAGCCTACCTGTTACCTCCAGTAAGTTCCACACAGTGGGATTGCTGAGAGGTGGACACAGGCCACGCCCCCGTTCTCCACCACTCTGCAAACGCACCTCCTAGTGTGCTCTTAGTTGGGAGATGAAGTCCCCTTGCCTCTTGAGGGTCCCTGGGGGCCAACTAGCCCTGCTGTTACCTCTAGTAAGCCCCACACAGCTGGATCGCTGAGAAAGGTCAAAGGCCATGCCCTCTTTTTACACCACTCTGCAAACGTGCCTCCTGGCGCACAGCTGCTTGGGTGATGAACTCCACTTTAGTCCTGAAGTCCTCAGGACACCAGGGGACCTCATCGCCCCACCAGCAGTGTGCCCAGAGGCACGTCTGCAGGGTGTTGTAAAAAGGGGCATGGCCTCTGACCACCGCTCAGCAATCCTACTGTGTGGGGCTTACTGGAGGTACCTGTTGGGCTAGTTGGCCCCTAAGGGCCATCAGTAGTGAAGGGGACTTCATCCCCAAACCCAGAGCATGCTAGGAGGTGTGTTTTCAGTGTAGTGCAGAGAGGGGGCGAGGCTTCCAGCAAGTTGCAGGTTTCTTTATTTTTAATTTTAGGAAAGGGGGCTTTGTGGCCGCCCTTCCCTTCACCCTTTTGGGCCCGGGGACCCCATCCCTGGTGGCCTGAGCCATTTTTTAAAAAATAAAATGAAAAGGGAGGAGGCACGGGCCCCCCTCCTGAGGCCGATATAGCCCCTGGGACCCCTTCCCCTGGGGCATGGCCAATCCTTTATTTCTTTATTTTTTTTTAAAACTGGGTAGGGGGCCTGCGCAGTCCCCCTACCAGGGACATTTTGGGCCCCATGGACACCATCCCCCAGGGATTGGACTCTGATTGGGGACCGCATGGGGATCCCCAATGCTCCCGTGGTCCATGCTGGCTCCCCGCTTCCTGCGGGAGCCGGCATTGCTTTAGGGCAAAGGGAGCTGCTAACATGCAGCTCCCTTTGCCCAAACCAATGCTGCTTTGCTTCATGAAAGCGAGAGCAGTTTTCCTGCTCTCGATTCCATGAAGCAAATCAGGAGTTTGCAATTGCATGGCGGGAGCAGCGCTCCCACCATGTCATAGCAAACTGCAATGTCCCAGGGGTGGACACCCTGGGACATTGCTGGAGCCAGCCCTGGGGGGTGGCAGACCCCAGGGCCATGGAGGGCTCCTGGAGGGCGGCCCCCCTCCCATCATGTTTAAAGCCCTTGTGAGGAAGTGGACCCCACACCGGATCCCTGCATTTAATTTATGTATGCCCCGGGGAGGTGGTGGTCCCCGAGGCCATGTGGGGGCTTGAGCCCCTCTACACTATTTTTTTTTCAAACAGAGCCCTGGCTCTGCAGGGGGCTGCATGGTCCCCCACATGTAATAACTATAGCCCCGGGGAGGTGTCAGTCCCCAGGGCTGCATGGGGGGGTAGGAGCCCCCCTCATACATTTAAAAAAACAAAACCCTGGGGAGGTGGCGGTCCCCGTGGCAGCGGGGGCCCCCGCGGGCTACTGCAGCATATTTTGGCAGTGCCCTAGGGACCTGGCCCACCAAGGGCTTAATTAAATGAAGTGCGGGAGACGGTGTTTCTTTTTTTAAATTTTCAGCGGGATTCGCGAATCCCACCAAATCTTTTTTTTAAAAATGCTTTTTAAAAGCAGGCCTAAGGGCCTAAGGGATCAGGGTGTCTCTACCCTGCCCCCTTTTCTTGTTTGTAATCCTTTTTTTACCTTTTTTCTTGTGACTCAGTTCAACCGAGTCACAAGATGGCTGCCAACACTCCCTGGTTGGAACTGTTGGCAGCCCATCAGATTGCAAGGCTCAAGATGGGGAAGGTTCACGGATCCTCCACGTCCCTATTTGTATATCTGTAAATATGTAATTTTCTCAGAAACTACTGAACGGACTTACACCATTTAACAATAAGAGTGCACTCTAGACCAAGAGCTACCTTTCTGCCAAATTTGGTGTAATTCCGTTCAGCAGTCCGAGCTGTAGCTGCGTCAACAGTTTCCTATGGAAATGAGCATGGAGAAAACGCGTTTTGCGACCCCCCCTTTTTTCTCGGCCCCCGCTTGACGAATCATCGCAAATCTTTCAACACAGCTGCTGAAGTGAGCGGCCCATTAGTTTTGAAAATTTTGCGAAGATTAGTCGAACGGCACCAAAGATATTGGCAAAAGAAAAAACGCTTTTTGAATAGAAACAAGGTCCTAACTATAACAACCTACATATATATGTGTGCTGAAAGCTTTGGTCCTATGACCAAAATAACTGCAGGCACTCCATGTAGCGATTCAATAGCTTTTATTTGTGCACTAATACATTTTGGCCAAAGCCTTTATCAAAGTGCAAACACACCTTTCTTTTCATCATCTTATAAATGTGCACGTCATAATAAACATAGAAAAAATACTACTGACTAACCCTAAAATACTCACAATACAAATATAAAACACCAAGGGTCAGATTTACAAGGACTGGCACATCCATGCATATTAGCAGGGATGCGCCAGTGACGATGCGACATGCAGGAATACTCTTGCGCCACCACGGATGCGTTGCATTTACAATGCGACGCACTTTGGGCCAAGGATAGTCAGATGCGTGTCACATCTTCTGGCGTAAGGGCAGCGCATTGCTGGAGTCATGTCGCAAGCGTGACGCAACTCCAGCAATGCTCAGGGGCGCCCTATACCTAACATGCTGCGTCACTCCTTACGCCTGCTTCAAGCAGGCATAAGGTTTTGACGTAGCATGGACGTAAAAGTGACTCAGTGAAATCTTGTAGATTTCACTGCGTCACTTTTACGGAGCTTCCTTGCGAAGGAACACCCACCCTGCATACATTATACCTGACGCAGGTATAATGTAGAGCAGGGCTTTACAACGTGACTCATCTCACTAGATGCGCCACGTTGTAAATCTGTCACATCGTGGCGCATTGTTTACAACGCCGCTGCATCACAGAAAGGACGCAACGGTGTCGTAAAGATGACTCAAGGGGCTTGTAAATCTGCCCCTAGTGTAAATTATAAATAAATTCCTCCAATTCACAAGAAAGAACCTATTTTTTCCTTATTTTTTTTAACATATTCTCAACTCTTCTAGACTTAATGGAGGCAAGAACGATTGAATCCTTTCCTATACATAAATGTGTTAATATAAATGTTCTTAAATTCATTATAATCCTTGCCTTCAACATTAAAAACAACACATTAATATTAAAAGGAAAAACATAGGTCCCAAAGGTGAAGTGCATGACTCCTGGAAATGGAAGCAAATCAAATATGTTTACCTTCAATTCATATCAAATGGAGGGATCATTATGGGCAAGTGCCCAAATCATAAATCTAGATTACCATACTTACAAAAAGCATTTAATCAAATACTTCCTAGTCAGCCACTAATAATGAACAATTTAATGGTCTCTATAGATAAAATCCAGTGCTCCAGTCGATGGACATTAAAATTTAGCTAAAACCACCTCACAATAAGCACACAAAATAAGGGACTCCCAAAAGCCTTACCATGTAAAACACATAATTTCTATTGTATAGCCATTGAAATAGAAGAACATTTTTACATATACCTGAACACTAACAACTATGCTAAAGAGTTTCAAGTTAGACTTCAATTATCCCACATATACTTCCATCTCCTTGTCCCTATTCAGCCATGTTGGTGTGTTGGTATGTAAATCCAGGATATACCTGGATTACAGGCATCTAAGCTCAACCACCCTGTTTCCTCCCCTTAAATTTGCAAGAATTCTGTCTATGGCAAAAAATGATAATTTCGACATGTCACTCTCGTGTTGCTCAGAAAAGTAGTGTGCTACAGGGTAAGTAAAATCGACCTTCCTAATAGCTCTTTGGTGTTCCAAGAACAGCTTGCGTAGTGGGAAGATAGTACTTTCCACATACATAAGGGAGCACAGGCATTGTAAAACATAGACACAGTGATCTTTTGATTAACCCTGGGCAGAGTATGCGTAATGGTGCTCCGCGTAGTTCCACGGAGTTAAAAAAAAACTCAGTGGAACTACGCGGATCTCCGCTCCGCCCCGGGCCCACAAAAGAGATTTATATTTAAAAAAAACACTTACCTTCTCTTCTGCCTGCTCTCCTCCTCGCCGCAGTGTCTCCCTTCTTCCGTCGTACTCCTCCTCGCGTCCCTGTACATATTACGTCTTGCATGAACTGTGAAATACGTACAGGGATGCGAGGAGGAGGACGACGGAAGAAGGGAGATACCACGGCGAGGAGGAGAGCAGGCAGAAGAGAAGGTAAGTGGTTTTTAGTAAACTTTCAAGGTTTCCGTTGTTGCACTGGGCCCAGGTTTTTTTTTCTACTTTTATAATGGTTCCTTCTCTTGCTCCCTCCCTCTTCCTCAGCCTATCTCTTCTTTCAGTCTCCCTCTCTCACCTTAAACAGCCTTTAATTTTCGTGGCTGCCCTTGGTGGAGGTCTGGCAGTCTGTCTGTGGTCCAGGTCCTGTCATGAACGCAGCTTTTGTTGCCGGTGGGAAGTTGGCTGCTAGCAGCACATAGGCTGGTCTGTTTGGCACCGGGAGGGGAGCTGGTGACGGGAGCAGGCTTGGTGTCATCCTGCGGTGGCAGGGCCCTTTGCTCAAACACAGCAACCGAAAGGGACACACGAAGCGTGTGTTGGAGAGTGAAGAGCAAAGAGCAGATGGATGAGTTGTTCTACCCTTCACTGCCACAGCCGCAAAGGACACATACACTGCCTCCATGCTTCAGCAAAGCAGCGGGCTCTTCTGAAGAGGTGCCTGCTGGGTGAAAGGCAAAAAACAAAAGTCTCTGCACACATAGCTGGGAACCATTAGCCATGTTTTGTTTTAAAGTCCATTTGAGTGGAACGATTTTAGATACCCCATAATGCCATTACACTACATACTTGGATAGCCCATACCGCAAGCTGAACTTCTTCTTGCCACTTTCACTAAAACCCAATTCAGGAATGATGTTTTTAAGCGACCAAAAGCAAGGGAGAGCGCTATGTCAAAATAATAAATGCAGTAAAAGATGGGTCAAAAAGGTAAAATGCAGAGTGAGGGCTTCCCATCACCCAAATCGTATCTTTGCTTGTAGGGGGCTGGCCTTGTACTCCGCTCCACCACGGAGTCAGAGTTTTGTGGCAACTTCGCGTTCCCCGGGGAAGCTTGGAGTTGGTAAAACTCCGCACACTTCGCTGGCAGAGTGGAGTACGACGCCCGGGGTTACTTTTTATTGGCAAATATACAATAGCACAAAACTCCCCAATATAGCTGGCATTCATGGACCTGACCACAGCGTTCAACAGTATAAACAGTTTGAAGCTGTGGTCTATTCTTTTAACCCTTGGCATGGATGAGACATACTGGTGTGCTTTATATCCTATTTGCCACATGAAAGCTATAATAAAATTAATTACCAAAGGGGCGGTGTCAGGGGCATTCAGAATTTTCAGGGGAGTAGGACAGGGATGTATTTTAGCCCCACTTTTATTTATTTTATACATAAATTATCTTCACACATTTTTACTTACCACTACCCCTGACATCCCCAAAGTTAAGGGCTGTTTCCTTCTCCCTCAGGTTTTGTAGAAGAGTTTTAGCAGTGCCTATTTCAACACCTAAATGTATTTCCCATAGTGAATTGAATATCCTGTTGATTGAGGATTTCTTATACACCTGACCCCCACTATTTTGGTTGGCCCTATGAAGGAACACGTAAGCAAGTCTCACCAAAGATATTATTCGAGACTGTCTTGTTTGTGAAAATGGCGGGAGTATACCATGGCTGGCAACCGTGGAATCTCGCCTACGGAAAGTAGGATACCATCACCTATTTGAAAACCCAAAAGGACGCCAAATGTTAGTAAAACGGAGCTTCAAATGGCTCTGTACAATTCTCGCAAGGCTGACAGATCAGCAACTGAGGTCTTAAAGGCAAGTGTAGCAGCATATATGATGTTAGGAGTAGACAGAATAATGGCGTTGTATCTAACAAAACCTTTGGGGCAATGGGAGAGATGTCTGTTATTCCGTTTTAGGGTGGATGCAGTGAAATGTATGTTATGCTTCCCCTTAGGATTTCAGGCAAATTTGAACTCCACCCCCTGCCCATGTAATGGAAGCTCAGGCCAATCAATGCTACACATTTTTTCTTCTGTGGTTTTTACTCTATTTACACTAAAAAATGTTTACTCCCCCTAATTAAAAGACTTGCTACCAGAGACTACAGAGAAACATACAGGAAGTTGCTCCTGCTCGCTGATGATGAAAGCATCTTTTATGTGGGGGTGTTTCTGAAAACTGCAGTCCGGGTATGTATGTCAAAGAACACAGACTACAAATGGCCTATAGTTGGTTTAATGTAACTGGTCATGAATTTTAACCATTCTAATGTTAGTTTTAGTAGTTTCTGGATTTTAAAAGGTATTTCTAAGGACATCCCCATAGCAGAACAGAGAAAACTGTATGGTGTACATGATAGTGGTGCTAGGTTATTTTATTCACTAACACGGCGGACCATTAAGTAGGTTTTTGTTTTTAGGTTTGAAGAGCCTGCGCTGCTTCTCAAAATTCCCACGCTTTGCTATTGGGATTGGGAATTGTGAACTGAGATACTGTTTTTAAAATTCTATTTTTACTGAGCACTTTTATGGTTTCCTTTATGTGAAGTGAAAGAAGATAATAAATGAAAATGAAATGAAATAGACACAGTGATCAGTATTACAATTGAAAAATGTTTAGATCTTCCTTCTTTTTCCATCAGAGTTCGAGTATTCAGACGTATTAGAGATAAACCTACAGGCCTTACAGTGGCCGCATTTAAAGAAACCTTTAGTTTTACTCAGCCACATGTCTTTCCTTGGGGCCTTAGTATAATAAATACAAGTCAGGGTGTCCCCCAATGTTCTGCCCTTCCTGTAAGTAATAGAAGGTTTGTCTGGTTTCCAGTGTTTACATATCAGTTTTCTAAGATTATAGGATGACGTGTTGTAGGTTCTAATGAGTCTCGTAATATTATGCTGTTTAGTTTTTTCATTAGGATACAATAGCTGATCACTTTTTAGAGGTTCTGCCTTTTTTGCAGCTATATTTAAAGTTCTACACATGTATCCTCTTGCTTGGAACCTCTTTCTCATAAGTGTTGTCTGTTTTCCCAAAGCCTCTGCATTTTTACAAATGTTTTTAAGTCTCAGTTTTTGGCCGTAAGGAACATTTTCTACTAAATTCCTAGGGTGTTGACTAGTAAAGTGCAGTGTGCTATTGCCTGCCATCATTTTATGATATACTGAGGTATGGGTCTTGTCTTTTTGTACTCATAAAAGTATATCCAAGTATATTAGCTTCATGACATATTTGCATGCTTTTTCTTTAGACCCTGACCATAAGATAAATAAGTCGTCAATATACCGGGTCCAAACCAGGTTACTGTTGAGGTACTCTTGGTTAGCATCTGCCCTGGCCACCTGCTTCTCCCACCAGCCCATCACCAAATTGGCGAAGCTGGGGGTGATAAAAAATGCCATCATGCACAAAAATGCACTCTCTCAGAGAGAAGGGAATCATTCACATCAATGAGCATCTTGATATGCTCTAAAAAGCATGCTGGTCTAGTTTAAAAAAAAGACTCACACGAATTCACTCCAAATTCATGATCAATACATTTATACAATCTCACCACGTCAACAGTAATCATCAAATAAGTATCAGTCCATACAATATTCTCAATCTTTGTTGGGAAATCTCCGCTATCCCTTCGGTAGGCTGGGAGGGCAATGACAAAAGGCGAGAGAAGGGAATCTATGTAAATGGTTGTATTCTCCAGGAAGCCATTATTAGAGGAGACTATAGGCCTACCTGGTGGATTTATCAAGCTCTTGTGAACCTTAGGTAATATATAAAAAGCAGGTACTTTGGGAAAATTTGATCTAAAAAAACAAATTCATCTTCATCTATAATACCTAAGTCTCTTCACTGGATCAGACTATCTTGAAATTTACCCAATAACGGGGCATATCAGCAACGGACGGCGATAAATGACGCAAAGCGAGCTTAGCGCTTTTGTATTTATCGCCGTCTATCACTGGAATTTATCACCCTGTTAGCGCGTTATTAACAACGCGTTTCTCCAGGGCGATGTAAATTCCAGCGATAGCGGGGAAATCGCCGTTTCTCAGGGACCATCGCTGGTTTTCCAGCGATGTTCCCTGCTAAACGGCGATATGCTTGATGATACGACCCTGTGGTCGTAACACAAGAATCCACCCCCCATGTTAAACATACATGAGTCAGGATTTTAGCAGACGTTAGTTTTTGGCGAAAACAGCGGTTTTCGCCCAAAACTAACGTCTGCTAAAATGCGTGGGCCGCCTTGTAAATATCGCGAGGTGCACATCAGCGATATTTTACAGGTTGTACTGCCCAGTGACGCCCACTTTGCATCTCATTAGAGATGCAAAGCGAGGCGTTGGGAAAACGGGTGCTAACATGCGCTAATGCATGTTAGCATCCCCTTGTAGATAGGGCGATAATATTATCTCCGCTTTTTTGGCTTTTAAAGCCAAAAAAGCGGAGATAAGGCCCTTGTTAAATATGCCCCAACATTCTTCTTGTGACAATTCTCTCATGATTTCACCTTCATAACAAGGGGCATCTACAACTACCACTTTACCTCCTTTGTCCAAATTTTGTATAATTTCCTATGGTTTCAAGAGCTCTTCATTGGAACCGAGTTAAATTGTCATTTCAATATCAGCTCTTGAACTACAATATCATGGAATATATGTTTGTTATCATGAGGTAGTATCGGGATAACCCGGGAAAGTGGCTTAAAGCCATTCCCACTCGGGGTGCCTCTATCAATGTCTTGTGTATTCAGCATGGATTCCAAATTTACAATGGATTCATCACATTCACTTTCTCTTAACAACATTTCCAAAGCAAAAAATGTTTTTACGAAAATGTATATTAACATATTTATGTATAGGAAAGGATTAAATCCTTCATGCCTCAATTAAGGCTAAGAGTTTAGAATATGTTAAAAAAAGAAGGAAAAAATAGGTTTTCTATTGTGAATTTGATGAATTTATTTATAATATATGCTTGAGGCCTAATTACGATGTCGGGCGGACTTAAGTCTGCCCGACTGAGGGGCCGATTCCGATCTCGGCCGGTAGGGCTCCGAATCGGATTCGGCTTTACCGGATCCGATTCGGAGCCCTGTTTCCCGACCGAATCGTACGCGGGTCCGGCCGAGCCAGTACGATGCAAGCGCCTGCGAAATCGCCGACCGACTCGTACGCGGCTTCAACACGCTCCGACCGACTCGCACGGACACAACTCGCACCGCGCAATGGAGATGTTTCCCGGCCGGGTAAGTACGATGCGCACCGCAAGCAGTCCGACCGACTCGCGCCGCCGGCTCGAAAGAGCTGTCGGAGCCGGACTTTGGGGGTCCGCGTCAGACCCCCCTGTATGCCTAGCCGCGCGAGTCGCACACAGGGGGGACCCATGGGTCCCCCCTACCTGTGCATGTACGGCACGATGCGCTTCGCCGCATACCCGCTGTAGGGGGCGCCCTTGTTCGCCTCGCACCCATTGAGGCAATGGGAGCCCGCGTACGCGTTGTACGACCGGCTCCCATTGACTTCAATGGGAGTCCGACCGACTCGAGTCCGGGTGCATGCGTGCGCATCGTCCTCGTTCGGTCGGACTGCCAGTGTCCGATTCGGTCGGAATTCTCTCCGGGTCCGGCTCGGTCGGAGAGATTTCCGGCCCGAATCGGAATCGGCCCCAATGTCTTGGTCCTTAGACCGACCAACCTCCGGGTGCTGTGGCTGAGCTCTTTAAAATTCCTGTCTAGTAGAAACAAGAGATCCTGATTTTAAATCTCAGCAGTGCCTTGCTTTTCTCATTGTTATATAACAAATTATTTTTTATTAAGTCGTCTTGTGATACAATTAAAATAGAAAAGTCAGATTCATCTTACTGTTGAATAGATCATCTTAAATAACCCTGGGCGTAGTTTGAGTAGTCGCGCTACGCGAGGCTACGCAAAGTTACAAAAGCGCCACGCGATCTACGTGTAGCTACGCGAGCGCGCGTAGTTGCTAGTCCCGCCCGTTCGCGATGCTTTTTTCTTGCTCGCGAACGCGTATTGCGTGTTCGGGAGTCTGTTTGCGTGCTCGAGGGATAGTATCTCGCGAACTTACCAATGCGGTCGCCTATGGGCGCGGCCATCTTGTTTTTCACTTGTCCCGCCCTTTCGCGATGCGTTTATTTCCTGTTCCGGGTCGCGTATAGCGTGTTCGCGATGCGCATTTCATGTTCGGGAATGCGTCTTACGTGTTCGCGATGCTTTTTGAGTGCGTGCAGGGAGATATCGCGCGAACTTAGCCACGCGGTCGCGATGGGCGCGGCCATCTTGTTTTTTCACTCTATGCTATGGTTCTGGGGCCTGCTTTTCTATCCTCCCTCTATCTTTGCCATCCTTAGGTTTTTACACAGTTTTTCTGATCTTTTTTATTTATTATCTATCCCTCCTTGTCCCTAAGTCTATATTTTGCATTTTATTTCTACTTTTACTGCATTTTTTCACTTTTCTACTGTTTTATATTACTTCCTTCTTTAAGCTCCTACTTCTTCCCCTAACTTTATTTTTCCCTTCTAAATTTTCTTTTCTGCCTCCCGCTCACCCCAGAACCATGCCTAAGGGTACTGATGGGTGCTCCAAGGGCAAGGGGCCTGCGCCCAAGAGCCGCCGCCTGCCTTGCAGCAGACTGCACCCTGCAGGGGTGCAGGCCCGGGAGCTTTTTGGAGAGATGGAGGTGGCCGCCCTTGTTTTTTTTGTGCAGTGCCACCTCCCCTTGACCTTGGCAGCAGGCGGCAGGCCTGGCTCCGGGTACCCGACCCAGGAGCGTCACCGCCGGTGGGCGAAGGTGTGCCGGGCAGTGTTATGTCAATCAGGGGTCCGGCACACCCATAACCAGCTGGCCCACCGGTGGTCAGACATCTTGGACCGGGAGCAGGACCTGCTGGACCTGCTAGGTGTCGAGGTTGTGGGGCTTGGTGAGTAGCTAATATACTAGTAGTATAAGTATTGTGTATCTTTTTTTTCCGAATAGCAAGAATACTGCTGCTTACATTGCAGGTAAATTACGTTTCTAAATCTTCTGTGATTGTAGGACACAGGTGCTCGGCGCTACTCTTACTTGTTTGCAACTTTGCGCTCGCTTGGGCTGATTATGTAAGAGTTTACTTAGATAACTTAAGTTAGGTAATGCTATTGCTAGAGATACTCTAGTCCTTCCTTTGTCCTCCTGTCACTAAGAAGAGATAGTGGTGGATGGATTGATAGGTTTAGTTAGTATTAGTTGGTCATTTTTTAGAGGTCTGCGTGACCCATCCTCTCTGTCACTGAGTGCTGCTTACCCCAGTCCTTAGTAGAACCTTTTGTAGTTTGTTTAGTGAGTGGTAAGGCTTAGCAGTGTCACTAGCAGAACATCAGACGCAACCAACCAACAATTTGGTGTGTGCACAAATTTATGCATGTGTCCTCCACCTATGCATTTTTGAGGGCTAAAATTTAAATGCAGACTTAGTGAACAATTGGCCCGTCTGGAATATGTGGGCTAGGTCAGGTGGTACATAGGCTTAGTTAGTATTCTGGAATCAGAATGTAACACTGGATTAGTGTTCATAAATAATAAGTAGACGGTCCGTGAATCCTGCAATAATACTACTAGTCGATCTGATTAGATAGGTCAATTTTATTGCAATTGTTGTTTCCTAAAATGTTTTTGAGCATTTTTTAAAATATTTTATTTGTTTCACAGTACACCAATCATTAATGTTTGTCTCTTTCTTTATTCTATCTTACATGATCAGCACCCAGGGGCAAGAAGACGGGGTCACAGCCACAGGCGGCGGGACAAGAAGAACATCAAGATGCCTCCCAGGGCCAGGACCGCTCCTTTACTGAGGGCTCTGCTGCTGGCCCCAGTAAGTCCTCCAGTGGTTAATATTAATAATTATATTTCCCTAACTTTTACTGCACCTTATTTTTTCCGAACTATTATTTCTGTTTCTGTTTCCTATTCCTAATTCAATTTTTTTCCAAATCTTCTTCGATCTAGACTGTTTCTAAATTCTTGTTATCCCTGCCTCTAACTGCCTCTGCTATGAGCCTATGACTCTCTGTACTACTACTATTAGTCTGTCTGTAGCTAAGCTTGCCCAGTTGGCCACTCTTTATTTAAAAGGTTTTAAATAAAACTCAGATTCACCAATAGCTCTAGCCACGGAGTCCAGTCCTTTGGGTTGACCTCTTCTGGTCTTCTTAATCTTTCTTGAGGCTTTTCGACAATTCCCACCAACAAAATGCCCAACCAGATATTTGACTATTTTTGATAGGATATACTACTACTGTTGTGGGGATTCTGCACAGCCACATACAGAACTATGCACAAGAAAATAGGATGTTGGTGATGGGAGGTTGGACCTCCCTCACACCTCAGTCAGAACCCACAATCCCCTGACCGACTAGCTATAGTCTCTCATTAGGTCCCCGAACCCCCCCCGAAGATACCCAATGATTAGACAACCCAGATAACACCCTTTCGCTCACTCACTCGTGTACGTCCACCACACCAAATACCACAGAGTCTATGTGTAAGTTCAAAAGGTTTATTTTCAACTAACAAGCTCTGTACGTTGTTCTACAATTCAATTCAGCATACTATACGAGCCAGCTCCAACAGCAAAATGCATAAGATTAAGACAATAAACATTGTTACAGGTCCATCAAAGACAAAAGATCTCTGTGTGAATTCTGGGGGACTCCTCACCTTAGAACGTAGAAGTACTGGTTACATCATAAGCTCTGCAAAGCTCTGGTTCGTAGAAGGGAATCTTCCGCCTGCTTATGAGAAAATGGTGCGCGTTAGATAGTATAATGCAAGCATTTCTCAGTCATGCCAAAAAGTGTAGCATGTTATGGCTAAGCAATACAGACTGACCAGAACTCCATATAACAAAGTGGCTTGTTAATTTTTCGACCTCTTGTACGCAACGCTCAGACAGTAGCTGTATGACCTCATGTGGGCTTAAAGGCATCACTCTTGCACAACAAGCTGCGAGGTAACGTGACGTCACATGTGCAAAAGACATGAAGCTAAAATGGTTGCATGGCTCACGCTAACTTTGCAAAGAGTAGAGTAGACTAGAATGACCCTAGGGACCATAACACTACTAGTGTCTACTCTACTCTAGTACCCGATTTGGACTAGTGATTTATGTTGTATATGATTGTATGTATTAACTTTTTTTCCAATCTTGCTAGTGAAAAAGAATAAATAGGGGGAGGTGTATAGTCTTTGGCATCTCAAAATGTGTAATGTTTTTTCTAGGCGTACTGGGGCCAGCGGCGATGCAGCCATTCCGGAGGGAGCAGGAGATGCGGCACCTGCAGGAGCTACTACAGGGGGTGAGCCAGCAGCAGGGGCGGGCGGTGGTAAGTTATATTCCTTACTTATTGACATTACACTAGCGGGAAGGGTGTACTGTACACTCACTGTACTGTTGAGACTTAGTAAGTATGAAGTTGTAGTGAACATTAGACAACGGTTGAAGAAGACACCCTTTACTTAGCAATGGCATTAGCAATAACATTAGCAGCGTGAGTTGAGTAACCAATGGCCTCTTCTATCTGACTCCAACTCAGCTGTGAAAGTTTTATGGAGAAGACAAAAAGTCAGATCAGATGACCTTGATGGATGTGTTGAACAAAAAGGGAAAGAAGGGTGGAAGGAGGAAGGACGGGCGAGATGTAATATGACTGGCAGAGAAGGATACGTTGGAAGCATGCATAGGTGGCTGATAGGAATCAGATGCATGGGGTGTTGAAGGATGGGTGGAAGGTGAAAGAAAAGATACCTGCCTGGGTGCCGACACCGTATGGGTGGATAGGATAGCAAGAATCGTCAGCGGTGTTTGGGTCAAACTCAAAGGCAAGCAAGGAAGGACGCATGGGTGGTTGTTGGTGAAACAAACTAAGGTTAGTTGAGAGATTAAGAAGAATCATAGACGTTTACTTTGAACGGATGGATGCCTGGATGTATTCATCATAGATAGCATAGGTGGAGACTGTCACTGGATGCAGACCAGAGTCTTACTTTGAAGAGAATGTAAAAGAAACCGCGCCACAGTAGCAAAGCCGAGGGGAATATAAGTTGTATTTTCAGAATACTCTCTTGACTCACAGTAGTTTGCAAGCACATCATATATATTTATATATATTGTGTATGTATGTAGTTATCAGCGCCTTCCTCCGACTCCGAGGATCACTCCCTACCTATGTTAATTTTACTGTCAGCCAGCCTGCCATGGGGGGTGGCCTATCTGTTGGTTACACAATCAATTAAAACAAAGTACCTCATGTCGTCCCATATATAAGCAATGATCATTGGATCAGATATATAATCTGCCTTTTTGTAGTAGTCAGGGCAGGGTGAAAGTGAAATTGAGCAATTGCCTTTGATGTAACAGAGAGAGTATGGCCAGTGCCACCCGTAATAGAAAAATACGAGTTTCCCCACCAGGAGACAGTAGTAAATAGAACTAACGTGAGTCTGCGTCATGACTCGAGTATGTTTGTCTTGGGCGCAAGCTGACTGAGCTGGCATGCCGGCTACAACAAGGTTATGTAATTTCGCTAAACTAAAGAGAAAAAGAAGACTGGTGTACTGTGCCATAGTGCTAGTATAATGCCTGAAACTCCCACAAATGTTAGAGGCTGAGGAAGTGGGAGGACAGATACATACCACAAATGTTATGTACTGTGCTTACTAGTGCTACTGCTACTATGCCACTATGTGTTGAATTAATTTTGTGTTACTGTTTTGCTAAGAGTATAGGTAAAATATTATTTTTTTCTTTCTTGATATAGCTCCTCCAAAACCAACGAGGAAGGAGTTGGCAGCCATGGCCCGGCGCCGGAAGCTGGAGGCCATCTGCACCGAGTACCGGCATCTGGTGGCTCTGGCAGAGGAGGAGGAGGAGGCGGCAGCAGCTGCAGCGTCCTCCAATGCCCCAGGCCCCAGCCAGGCCCCTCCAGGGTACAGTGCCATGGTCAGGCAGCCGCCCGCCACCGCACAACAACATCTTCCAGCATTACTGCTGCCCCCCCACGTGGATGGAACTGCAGGGCATATGCGCGCCGCATGCGCCTCCAGAATGCGCAACTGGAGGAGGAGGTAGAGGAGCTGAAGAAGAGAGTCAAGGTCCTGGAGAGGGAAAACAGAAGAGCCCGCCGCTAAGTTAAAGAGTAGACCCTGTTTGATTGCCCCTTTTTTAATCCTTTTTTTGGTGGGTGGGGATTGGGCGTTGGGCTTTATGGACATTGGTTACCTTTGGACTTTCTCGTTTTGGACATTGGTTGGGGTTAGGGAGAGGGGTGGGTCAGGTGTTGTGGGATTTTTTTACATAGTTTATGTTTGTTAGGGGATTAAACTATATATATTTTTTATACTTTACATACGATGTGGTTAATGTTTTGTGGGGTTACTGTTTTACGTCACACTGTTTCCTTGCTGCTGCAGGGCCACAGCCAGTGTTTGATTTAAATAATTGGCTGACTTTGTAAGACACAAACAGATAGATGCGGTACCCCTCACTGAGTGACTTGTCCTACTAGTACGGTCAGTCTCTCCTCCTAGTCCATTATTATACCTCCCCCAAACATCTTTTCTTTTCTTACCTGTGATTGATGTTTAAGTTAGGCACAGCGATGGCTGCATGAGGATGCAGGTTGGGTTTCCGAAGAGAATGCAGATGCCATGGTTGTGGTGGTAGTAGTAGACACTGGCAGTAGCATTTACAAAAAAAGAAAATGAGACAGTCAGTCGCCTGAGAGAGACTCTGGGAGGAGTAGTAGAGCGAAGTAAATAAAACATAATGGTGGCGGGGATAGCCTAGTACAACAAGTTACAAACTGTAGTTGTGTCGAGTCACTCAACTAGGCCTACACTCGACACAAGCGTAACCTTTAGTGCTGTGTGTAATTGAATGACAATCGATGCCGGCAATTAATGATGATGGACTAGGTTCCTTTGTTAAAAAAGTTACCTCATAAATATACTGATCATCATGGGTGGGCAAGCAGAAGAAGATCCTCCCCCTGCCTTGAAATTGAATTAGTGTTGCTTTCGCCACATCCGCCCCAGCAAACGTGTGATCAATTATTGGTGTACATTTAATTTAGTCACACCTCAATAAATCACACAGCCCGGGGGAAGAGGGTTAGGGTTTGATGAATGGTTGGGAAGGGGGGTTTGGGGAAAGGTTTGACAAAGAAAAACAGTACGCATGGACAAACGACAAAAGAAAACACAATCTTTGTAGACTACCATATCCATAAATCTGTTAAGGGTAAAAAAGGAAATGCATGCATGATGATGATAACTTGATGGTTAATGATAAGTAAAACTTACTAACTACTACTAGACAATTAGACAGTGCAGGGCATCAGTATATTAATATTATGCAATTTGCCTTGCCTGTCTGCCCTCATTAAGACACGGATTACATACAGTTTGTGTTCTGTTCTGTTGTACCGGGCTTACTTTTAAAGATAGCAAAGAAAATTTAAAAATAGCTGTAGGGATGAATTATAAGCAGAGAGCAAACATAATTAATAATAACAACAACACACAGTAGTAATGATTGAAGACAAAAAATGAATCAAATTATTTAAAAGATGTTGAAAGTTGATACTGTTACTGTGTTATCCTGGTCAAATGGGGAGTTGCATCTCGGCATTCCTCTTGATCCTCAGTCCCTTCCATGGATGCTCCGTCCATCAATCTTGGGTGACGCCACTCCCTGCCTGGCAGATGTAGATTCATTCGTAAGGTAAGTGTGCGTTGTTTTTCCAAGTATAGCACAGGGTAAAAGCCGGCCTGCAAGTGTAAATGGAAAAACAAATGGGATATTGAAAAATCAATGAATTAAAAAAAATGCATCAATTACGGTGGAGTGCAACAAGAGAGACAGAGAAGAGAACACTTTCAGACTGAGGCGGCATGGATAGATACATCATGTCTACTCTGTTTACAGCATTTTAAGCTACAACAGGACAGAGCAGGCCCACGGCACCGGGCCGTGACCAAACCTCCATTTAGCTTAAATTTTGACAGAGCCAGACAAAGCACATATGCAGCAACCTAGCATTTTCAAAATTAAGTGACTAAATCAATGCACCGCTGTCAGTCATACCACTGCACTCGACTCCACCACTACACAGACATGTAGGTCTGGTGTGGTTGTTGACTTGACTTATTTACCTTTTATGCCACTTGATTTGAAATGCCCCGAGTTATTCCATCAATCATCTCCGATCCAACTGACTGACTGCGAAGATAGTATGGTCATCATCATGGTGTTGTACGTGTTGTCCAACTCCAACTCAGTCTGTAGTGTACCGAGTACGACTCCGACTAAGTCCATATTCCATATTAAAAAATGCAACAGATATTGGCCTGCAGTAGTAGGAGTACAATTTGGTTATTAAACAACAAGAAGGGAAACATTGACTGTCACTTGAGTCACTTTTAGTTGGTAGATTAATTACTAGTACAGTTCGACTTCATGCACAACGTCATCAACACAAAAAACAGCAATCACTCTGAGTCTGCATCCAACGCATGCCATCATTACCTGTCTTGCTCTTCTCTTTGGCTGTCAGATGCCTAGTTCTGACAGGTGTGTGTTTTTTACCGAGGCAGTGGCCTCATTATTACTCCACATTCATTTTGAGTGTTAGTCGTTGTTTCGGTTTTCTTATTCATCTGTGGCACTTTGTCGCAGTTGAAGTTGGTTCACATGGTCAGCGCTGTGAGATGGTCCGCGGCCTGGGTAGCGGTCATTGGTCAAATTGAGTTTGCAGAAATGTGACATGTCAGCAAGTTTCTTCGAAGAATCTTGTCTTTCTCTGCCAAGTACCTTCTTTTCTGACATTCATGAGCTTTTGATGCCTGCTGAGGCGGTGGCCTTCTGACAGTGATGAGTTTCGGCTCGGAAACAAAAGGAGGATAGCTATAGTCATGTTCCACTTCTTCTGGAGGGACTGTTAGAGGCAACATTTCTTGTACTATTCTCCATCCAATGTCTGGCTTGAGGGAAATGTATTTAGGGCGAGTCAGGAAGATGGAGCAGGACTCTGAGGAGTGGACAGTTAAATGCACAGAGGTGCAACTCCAATATGGAAATAAAAAGAGAAGACGGTGGTGATGGATTTGTTGTGATTCGAACCAGAAAGACAGAGACACATACAAATAAAGGAAGGAAGAAAGTAACAATTTGAAAGCCTAGTTGTCAGGGAAGAGGAGCTCGTCCTCAAACTCTGGTGGTTCGATCAGAAGTAGGTCATCTAACACAGTACTTCCGTCACCTAAGTCACTCTCCTCTTCCTGCTGTGATTCAGATGTTTTGTACTCTGGTGGTATAAAGTGCTGATTCATTTTGATCATGGTTAACCTCTCCACGCTTTTGGGCAAGAGACTGGTCCTTTTCACAGTTACAATGGCACCAGCAGCACTGAAAACACGATCAGAAGAGACACTTGCGATAGGGGAAGCCAGATACTTTATCGCCAGCCTGCTGAGCACTGTCCATTGGCTTCTTTTCCCATACCAATACACCAATGGGTTTTGATCCATGAAGACCTCTGTTGTGTCATCCAGATAGGCCTGGACCTTATGCTCAATGCTCAGGGGAGCTCCGATTTGCTTGGCCGCTTTTGCCTGTGCATCAGCACTGGACTTACCATACCCATGCTGCAGAAACCAATCAGTTGCCGATTGTACTCTGGCTGATGATCCTGTTCTTGCTGTTGTTGATGTTAGTGGTGTTGTTGGTGACTGCTGGGAGGCAAACGCACTGCCCTCAGGCTCTGAAGTAGAACTGGACTCTGGATGACCTGTAGTACTTGTTCTGGCCTGGGGTGGCGGGCCTGTAAGTGCCAGCCGTTCGTTTTCGAACTTAGTGGCTTCCTTAGCTATCAAAGTTTTGTACTTGGCAACATCCACTTCCGAAAAAGGAATTACTGCCTTACTGTTCAGAAATACTTCGTAGTGTGGATCCAAAATTGTGGCAGTAATGTAATGTTGATGTGACACAATGTTATTTTGAATCCTTGTATTTTCAGATAAGCGAACAGCTAAGGAGTCCGCCAAATAATATGCGTCTTGTTTGTCATACACACCTGCGTACGTTTCAGACACCTCCTTCAGCTGTTGCTCTAGCATGTGCAACAATGGGATAGCTTGGCCCATAGTACAGTCCTCCCTGCTGACTTCACGTGTGAAGACCTCAAAAGGAAGTAGCATCTCTGTCAGGCAATTAACAAGGTCCCATTGGGCCATCTCAACGGTCATGCCTCTCACAGTAGGATCCCCTAATCTTTGCATGACATAAGCATTGAGTGGTATGTACTGCTCAAACAGACAATCAAGCATGTAATAAGTTGAGTTCCAACGTGTTGGCACCTCCTGGATGAGTGCTTTGACTGGCATTTTATGCTCACGTTGAATGACCCTCAGCTGCTTCCGGGCTTTAAAAGAATGGCTGAAATGTGTGCATATTCTTCTGCAGGTGGCCAGTAAGTTGCTGACTTTGTATTCATTTTTCAGAAAGTCTTGAACAACAATGTTAATGCAATGTGCCAAACACGGGACCCTGAAATAGCCACCATCTTTCATGGCCCTAACTACATTACTGCCATTGTCCGTGGCAACAAAACCAATGTTAAGCCCTCTTGGGCGCAGCCACTTAAAGACCTTGCTGTTAAACTCATCCAAAATGTTTCCAGCAGTATGAGATTTCTCCATGGCAAACATGGCTACATTTGCATGTTTGCGAGTGGCATTAAAAATCTCAGCAGCGGCAACCCCAGCAGATATCTTTTCTCTAACCCCCACAAAAGAGATCCAGTGTGCAGTGATGCACATGTAATCAGTGGCTTGGCAACTGGTCCATATGTCTGTTGTCAGGTGGATACTCTGAACAGCACTCTGCTTCAAGGCTTTTCCAAGCAATTCCAGCACGTCGTGATGTAGTGCTGGAACAGCAACTCTGGCGAAATAGTAGCGGCTGGGAACCTGCCATTTTGGGCAGAGGGCCGTCAAAAATTCCAGAAAATCCACCCCTTCAACAAAAGAAAAAGGGAGAAGGTCCAGTGCTAACATTTTAGCCAGCTTCGCATTGTACAAACGTGCTATTGGGTGGTTGCGTTCGTACTGCCCCTCCGCCCTAAACATGCTGATAATGGTAGGCTGCATGGTTTTCCTTTCTGTTAGGCTCAACGACGCACTTTTTTTCATTGCGGTACTCCTTGCTGTCTCAGGCTGACTCCTACTAGTCTTGTGCCACTGAGATGTTGCTAAGGATGTGGGCGATACTACTGCACTGCTGGGGACAGGGCTACTTTGTGTACCACTACCAGAGAGAATTTCTCCCTGTCCTTCCTCTTCCACTGTGATCGGATCTTCTACTCCTTTATCCCCACCAACACCAATGGTTGCAGTTTTTATGCCGCAAAGGTGGTCCTCCCAGTCGATCAAGTGGTGTTTTTTCAGATGGGTTATTTGGCCTCCGGTACCATAGTTTGTACCAAGCTTACCCCGACTAACAGAGGTATTACGAATGGAGCATATAGCAATGTTCTCCTTCTTTTCGCTAACCGTAAAGAAGTCCCAAACTGGGGAGCTTAACTTTTGTCTCCTGCTGGAGGTGGCACTTCCAATGCCGGATGAACTGGAGGGTGTGCGTTGAATTTGACTCTGTGCAGTACCACTACCTACTTCTACTGAGGTGGTGGTTGTGCTGGATGTAGGTCACTGACGGGCCTTTGCTAATGCAAATATGGAAGCTGTAGGTCGTGTTGGTGTTACCTGTGTTGGAGGTATGTGTGCTACATCCCTCGCAGCGATTTTGGATAGGGTAATAATGTTGGTCTCCATCTCCTCGGGCCGGGAGTGATGTTCGTGATGACTGGCTCATCATCATCCTGCTGTTCTACATCGACCTCCATAAGTGTAAGGCTTTCTGGAACCTTCCTTTTCCCTAGCCTGGTCTTGGGACGTGTCTCCCTCTCAGACTCAGTTTGTGGCTTCCAAGTGGCATCTAGATCATCAGAAGGGGTGCTTGGCGAAGAAGAACTTGATGGACTAACCCTCCTTTTCCTTGCTGGGGATTTGGAAGACAATGGATCTTCTGAATGAGTGGCTTCCTCTTCTTCTTCCTCTGCATGAGGCTCAATTTCCTGAACTGCTCCTACTTCGGGAGGAACAACTACTATTGCGGGCGGTGGTTGCGGCTGTTGTTGACCACTTATCTGCTGTGTTTCCTCCTTCGTTGATTGGGTACTACTTTGAGATAGCGATAAGTTTATCTCAGGCTCAGCATCACTGGTTTCCACCATTAGGCTGGCTACTTCTTCCACACTCATGTGCTTGGGCCTGGGTTGGTTGGTTGGGCCCACTGATGCGGAGGTGCTGCCCCCAGCTTGCCCCCCGGACACCGCTGCTGCAGGCGTAAATTTTTGTTTCCCAAAAAAGGTATTGGGCGGCACACCAGACTTAAGTGTCACTTCCTTCTTCTGTTCCTTCTTCTCAATAACATCTTTCTTGGTACTGGAGCACCTGGTACCTGCTTTCTTTGGGCCCATCTTCTTCAGATGTCAGCAGCACTCAGTTGCACAAGTTGCAGAGATGTCTGGTCAGGTCACACGTCACGTCGTTTACAGCAGCAGGACGTCTGTCTGGCAGTACAACGGGCAATGATGACACACCTCCTCCTCAGTCTTTTGTGCACCTAAAAGCAAAAAAGCCAGAAGAACATCAGTCAAATGTGGAATTTGTTGTGCTTAAATTACTAATAGTACAATCAAACAAATTTAATATAAAATATATAACTTAGTGTGTGGTGGTGACAATTATTAAATTTTAGTAACTCAGTGAAGAACAACAGTGTAGCCATTTATGAGACTTTGACAACAAGGGCTTTCCTGGTGTACTGTGTACACTCAGGAAGAATAAGAATAGCAAAGAACAAGAACAAAAATACAAATGTAGTGGAGCCTGTTTAGCCTTAATTTGTGCATCATGTGGGATGGATGCAGCATCAGGGAGCTGCAGCTGGCAATGGGGATGGATTTGGAAGCAGTAAGCCAAGAGGAACAATGGAAAGACACGCAGGCCTATGTGGCAAAAACAGCACACTACTAACTACCACCACAAAATGGCCCCCAGCCACATGGTCACTCACAGGCACAAGGCACGGAAAACAATGAACTCAAACAGGCCTATATGGCCAGACAAAGGATGCCTGATAAACAACACAGCTTTAATGCAAAAACGAAAATCCAAATGGCTAAAAAGGTTGGAAAGTTACACTACAACCACAACAACAACACATACACATGCAACAAAGGCATTTATTTAACACACACCAAAAAACTGAAATACCACCCCAAAAACCACATTTTGCAATTCAATCCAATGCCATCCATGCCATAAACACAGAAACAGTTTTATGCACCCATGATGACTACCTCTGGGCCTACTGGCAGACTAGGCCACAAGCTTGGAAGCCTATGGCAAAAGCAAGCACACTGCCTTGCTCCACAAAATGGCTGCCACCACATGGCCAGGCCACCCACAACAACAAGAAAAGGAAGACAAGACAGACAATGCAGGCCTATGGCAAAAGCACAATGCCTGGCTTCACAAAATGGCCGCCACCCACATGCCCAGGCCACAACAACAAGAAGCATAAGCCAAGGGGAACAAAGAAAAGACATGCAGGCCACATGCCCAGGCCACCCACAATAACAAGAAAGTGAAGAGAAAGGACAGGACCAGGAAGTTGGAGACTCTGGGAAACTTCCTTCCTCTTTAAAAAAATTGTAAAAAAAAGAAAAATGACTCCTTGCTCAAAAAACTACAGCCAAATGACAACCTGAGGAGTTTTTTGAGCAAAATGAACAAAATCATCATTTTCGAGAAGGTTTTATGCTGCTCGAGAGATATTCTTTGCCAGATTGCAAATTCTGCGTGTTCGGCATCGCGATCTTTACAAAAAGTAATTATCGCGCGCGCGAAAACGCTTATTCAGCGCGCGAAGAAGAAAAAAAGTGTAAGTCCGCGTTGTCGCGCAGTGCGGAGTTGCCAAAACTCCGCGAGCTGAACGCCCAGGGTTACCTACTGGCTGAAAAGGCCTATTTATTTAACACACACCAAAAAACTGAAATACCACCCCAAAAACCACATTTTGCAATTCAATCCAATGCCATCCATGCCATAAATGATGTTAAAATTCAACAGAGACAACACAGAAACAGTTTTTATGCACCCATGACTACCTCTGGGTATACTGGCAGACTAGGCCACAAGCTTGGAAACCTATGGCAAAAGCAAGCACACTGCCTTGCTCCACAAAATGGCCGCCACCCACATGGCCAGGCCACCCACAATAACAAGAAAGTGAAGACAGACAATGAATGCAGGCCTATGGCAAAAGCACACTGCCTGGATGGCTCCACAAAATGGCCGCTAGCCACCCACAACAAAAAGAAATGGAAGACAGACAATGCAAGCCTATGGCAAAAGCACACTGCCTACCTTCACAAAATGGCTGCCACCCACATGGCCAGGCCACAACAACAAGAAGCATAAGCCAAGGGGAACAAAGAAAAGACATGCAGGCCTATATGGAAAAAGCATCACACTACTAAACTACCACCACAAAATGGCCCAAAGCCACATGGTCACTCACAGTCACAACAGGCCATGGAAAACAATGAACTCAAGCAGGTCTATATATGACCAGACAAAGGAGGCCTGCTAAACAACACAGATTTAATACAAAAATGCAAAAACAAAAATCCACAGGGCTACGAAAGGTTGGAAAGTTACACAACAAGCACACACACACATCCAACAAAGGTATTTATTTAACACACACCCAAAAAGTGAAATACACCCCAAAAACCACATTTAGCAATTCAATCCAATGCCATCCATGCCCTACATGATGTTTACATTCAACAGACAC
Organism: Calotriton arnoldi; assembly: GCA_963921515.1. Lineage (NCBI taxonomy): Eukaryota > Metazoa > Chordata > Amphibia > Caudata > Salamandridae > Calotriton > Calotriton arnoldi. Next base: position 1,190,146 of record CAWUFW010006167.1, read on the forward strand.
CACAGAAACATGCACCCATGGGTACCTCTGGGCCTACTGGCTGAAATTATAATAGAAGAAAAACGATGAAAATCCCCAAAAAATGTAGGTACAAACAAGCCCCAATCAAACAAATAAGTACACCAATTCTCCAACTTACTTGTAAAATCTCCAATCCAAAAGTCCTCAAATCCAATCCAATGATATGATGCAGCAGACAGACACAAAAAGTGATCCTTCCAGCTCCAAATCCAAATGAAAGTGAACAGCACATGGACAAAGCACTGGGTGGAGCCTGCTGGACAGGAACAGGAAGTTGGAGACTCAGGGGCACTTCCTTCCTCTTGAAAAAAAAAGTAAAAAACAGAAAAAGGACTCCTTGCACAAAAAACTACAGCCAAATCACAATCTGAGGAGTTTTTTTGAGCCAAATGATCATTTTCGAGAAGGTTTTATGATGCTCGAGAGATATTCTTCGCCAGATTGCAATTTCTGCGTGTTCGGGATCACGATCTTACCAACACTGCCGCCGGAAGTCAGATGGCGTGTCCGAATGACGTGTTCGCGTTCGCACACTCTCGCGGGATCGTGCGGCCGGATTCCAAATCTTGTAGCGCACGTGAACGGATAAGAAATTTCAGAATCCCAGTAAGTCGTTACCGCGCGCGCGAGAACGCATTTGAGCGCACGAAGAAGAAAAACAACTACACTACGTTGCAGATTGCGTAGTATTCGGTAACTACGCGTTCTACGCGAACCGCGAAGTTACCGGAACTACGCAAACTCCACAAGCGTAGCGTAGTTCACCGCCCAGGGTTAATCTTAAACCAAATAAAAACTCAAGTATTGTCAAAATTATAGAATTAATACTGTTATAAAATGAAAAAGACATATCAATGAGAAAGACATAGATGAAAATTCAACCTAGATTTGAGCAATATTTATGTATTCATGAAAAAAAAAAAATTGTAAACTATTCAAGAAATGAAATTGAGTTTTATAAGAGTTCTTGTTTATTAAAACATATTTATTCTTGTGTAGTGATTGAGAATCATTTTGTGTTTAAGATTACAATACTGTAGGAAGGTGGAATCTGACTATATGGTTGCCCCCACTTTTTTTATGGTGTTTTGCTGGTTTATGACTTAATTGGACTGGGACCCTGCTATTCAGGGCCCCAGTCTATCTGCTTTCTCTAAATGACATGGAGTGCACTCTAGGTGCACTAGTGATTGGATACTGTGGTGCCTTATGAGTCCCTAGTATATGGTACCTGAGGTGCCAAGGGCATAGGTACTTCACAGGCCTACCAGGGGCTGCAGCATGTATTATGCCACCCCTGGGAAGCAGACTAAATCTGACACCACAGGCCTGCTACTGCAGCCTGGGTGAGGTGGTGCTAGCACCCCTCACTGAGATATAGGTTTCCTATATCTCTCCTGCACACACATATAAACCTATCAGTCACCCCTAAGGCAGGCCCTATCAATCCTGAGGGCAGGGTGCTTGGCTTCTATGTGAGGGGGTGCCTCTGCTTGAGCAGGGCCCCTCTGCAGCTCTCAGAGTCTATTCTCTGGGGCTGTTTGTGGATGCGGTTAAACCATATACTCTTAAGTGCATTATATCCTCGCGGTAAAATGCTAACTTTGGAATGGCTGCATCAAAACATGTCGTGTTTGGTGTCAAACATCTTGGAATACTACCCCCCCGCCAATCCTGGCAGCGGGGGTAGCATCCCACCCTTCTAGAGGGATAAGACATGTACCTGCTGTGGAAACGCGGTAGAATCCTGCAGAGCCCTGGCATCACAAAATGGATGCCACCAGTCACAGACACTGGGCTGCCCTCCTGCTGATGACCGAAACTCACAGTGGAGGAAGCCCAACAATAGGCATCCTGTCACAGGGAGGTGTAACCACCTCCCAGACAGGGTTTAGTGTATTGGGGCTGGGTGGGTGCACTCTTAGAGTGCTTTGAAGTCCTGCACTGGGGGAGCAGAAGGCTCCTCTGTGCATATGCCAGTTCAAACCAGCTCAGGGGCTACCTGCCCCTGCTCTGGCGTGAAACTGGACAAAGGGAAGTGGGTGTAGCCACCCCCTCCCTTGACCCTCCCATAGGTGGGGTCATAGAGTTAGTCCATCCCCTCTTTTTAGTATAAGTTGGGGAACCTTGCCATTGCAAAGCAGATAACCCCTGGACGATGCTCTACAGAAGAATCCTGGCCCTTCAACGTTCCACTACCTTTGGAAGACAGAAGAATCTCCCTTGGAGTCAAGGAGTGACTCCCCTGCTTCGCAGGCACCAAAAACGACAACGACGGTCGCAAACTACGCCGCTCCCGCCAGAGTCCGAAGTCCCTGCAGCCCAGGAAGTGGATTTCCTGACCTCTCCCAGGCCATCGTGAGTCCCCAGCAAAGCTGAGGCAAGTGGACCCCACGAGTAATGAGGAACCACGACCCCTGGGTACCGTGCACTATTGTCGAGTGCAACCCCTTCACAACGTTGTACGAACCTGTGCTTTAGACCACGTGTGGTCCCGACCTCCAGCAGGAATCCCTCCGAAGATCAGAGGCCTACACCGTCCCGAGTGACCGTGGGCCCCTGTTGAGTGATTCCGCCCGAGGTGTCTTTGCGATCCCTTGCCTGCTGGCTTGTGGGTCCCCAGAAGACTTCTTAAAGAAACCAAAGGGCTCCCCTGGTTGCTCCAGGCCTGCCCTGACTTACCCTTGCTGGGTGAGTTCCACAGACCTTGCTGGTCTGCGCCATCGACTTTTCTTCATCTCCCCGAGACTTGCGGCTGCCAAGGCTTGTTGGCTCCAATCGAGTTGCCGACACCGCAGTCAGCTGCAGACGTCGAGGGACACACCGAATCCAGCTCCTGGTCATCGTCGACGCCTCCTGGACCACGTGGCTGAAGAGTCAAGGCACCCACAACCGACCTGAATCACTCGACGACGGTGGGCATCCATCTTCCTTGCCCCGAGTCACTGCCAAGTGACTTTGAACACTGTCCCCTCTGCTTTCAGGTCCTCCTTCTTCAGAATCCAGGCTTGGATTCCACCGGACACTTCTTCAGCTCCCGCAAGCAGCAAGTCTTCTTTGGTCGCCATTGAAAACGACGCCGCGACCCGACACCAAAGGACACCTATGCACCCGGCTTCCCTGGGTGAGGTAACTCCAGCACTACGGTGCTCCTGTGGGTGTGGGCCCTAGAACGACTTACCCTGTAAGTGACTTGCTTGTAGGTTCTACAGAAGTATCCTAAAACTCTTTATTTCCAACCGCGACTTGCCCCATTGAAGTCAACGGCGATCCGCGCCTGTGTATCTACACTGCACGCGTCCCCCGTGGGTCCTTTACTTACCTGCCTTGGGTGGTTTCGTGAGGCCCCAGCACTTCTGAAGGCCCTAGGCCTTGTCTCCCTGCAAGTCGTTGTCCCTAAGTCTCTTACTTAGTATATGGTCTTGTACGCCCCTAGGGCCCCAGCCATATTTTGTGCTTAACTTATTGTGAAACGTTGATTTGTGCATATGTTTGTCTTCTAATCTCATAAAGAGATTAGTAGAGAGTTATTTAGAAATAAATACATATATATTTGATATATATACCTGTGTGGTGTCTTTTCATTTGGTGATTCAAGAGATTATATGGTAAAACAAGCTGCTTTACATTCCTCCGAGACTTAGCCTGAAGGCTGCTCTCCACAGCTACCACTAGGATAGCTTTCTTTAAAAGGTTGTCTTAAACCTATCTACCATAAGAGTCGATTTGCCCTGGTGCAAGGTGTCCACTTTAATTAGTGAACAGCATATACCAGGCCAACTTCTCACAAATACATATAAAGAAGACTTTATAGCAGGAACCAAATTCCCATCATCAACAATATATTATTTATGCATTCATTATTAGTAATCTAGGTGCTGTGGCTTAGTGGTTAAAGCACCTGTCTTGTAAACAGTGTATCCTGAGTTCAAATCTCAGCAACACCTAACTATTGTCTCCATAGTTTAGGAATAATTTTCATCAAGCAAGTGTTGAATACAATTTAAGAATAAACATCTGGTTTTGTGAACTTTAGAATGGGTCTTCTTAAAATTAAATAAAAGACTTGGTATTGTGAAGATTTTTGAAGGAATGCATTGACTGAAATAGGGAAAAGAAAATGACAAAGAACAAGATAGAGATGAATGACCACTCGAGAGTTGAATTCAACTAATCGATTCTTCAACAAGGTATATTCAAAAATTCAATGAATAGGTTTTGCTTCAAATTAGAGAGGTATTTTTTAATAAGTTAAGCTTCTTCATTTAAAGTGTTTGAGTAGAGAGTTGTGTGAACTTAGAAAAGAATATTAAAGTGAAAAAGCAGTATTCTCTTGAACACCATAAAGAAAACTGTTACATAGAAAAAACTCAAGGGGGTGCTGTGGCTTAGCTGGTTAAAGCGTGTCATGTAGCTCCTATAAAAAGTATACAGGATCTGCTCGTTTGGACAGCATACACTGTAGGATTGGTGTCAGACTGACTCTTAACACCCCCACCAGGTATGTTGGCTTTTTGTACCAACTAGCTCACAGTGCCACTAGAATCACCTCCTATCAAGGAGAGAATAGTTCCTGGCAACCATCGAACATGACAACCCTGATCCCTCAGGACCGTGGAAACAATATACTACTTTTCGCTCAGTCACTCGTGCTCACTTAGTCAGTCCCAGAGAGATACACAGAATAAACAGGCTGGGCGTTTTCAATAAGCATTTATTGAACAGTTGTTATTCTGGTGTAGAATAGATGAACTGCAAAAACCGTTAGACAGTATGAGATATAAATGATTAGAAGTACTAAAAAGGTAAATGGATGGTACAGCTCTACCATCTTACAATATTCATGAATCCATATGAGTATATAAAACACATGATAATAAAAAGATGCGTACTCCTACGATGCCTCCCTAATTAGATGTACCTAAGTGTACCTAGCATGTGTGTAGGTGTTAAGTCAAGAATCCCGCTAGGATTTAGTCAACCCCATTACCTGAAGTGGGAGACTTTGGGACCCCATCCTGGTCTCGAGCTGGACACCCCGCAAGGGATGTTAGACCACTGCAAGCTGTAGTGTCTGCATGCAGGAACCTCAGCATCTCTGGTCAGTGTGTCTGTCGGGAAGTCTCGGTCTCCTCTCCTTATCTTAGCAAGATGTGATGTATATATACCCATAGGTCTCCCAGGAGTCCTACCTCGCTGTATTACTGTGTCAGCCCAAGGATTACGTCGGGTATGAACTTTATACATAGATATTATACTGGAGATGGTAGTGCTGCTGTGCTTCCAAGAATCCTCATGCATAATGTATGGAATTTCATACTAGGGAAAACCTGTGTTATGAAAGCAGTGTCGTATCTAGGTAAAAGGTCAGTCCCTGTAAACTGTGACAAGTGTAATGTAGGGAAGAAAATAGGTGGAGGGTAATGAAGTTATCGGGGCCTATATTATGGTATCTATATGGAATATAACAAGCGCATGTCTAGTAAACAGAAGATCCTGAGTTCAAATCTCAGGAGCACCTTGTTTTTACCATTGTTAAATAACAAATCATTTTTATTAAGTCATCTTCTGATACAATTTAAATAGCAAAGTCTGATTCTCCTTACTGCTGAACAGATCATCTTAAACTTAAGAAAAACTCAAAGTATTTTCAAGATTTTAGAATTAATCCTGTTATTATAAAATGAAAAAGACATATCAATGAGTAAGACATAGATGAAAATTCAACCTAGATTTGAGCAATATTGATGTATTCATGAAAAAGAATAATTTGTAAGCTATTCAAGAAATGAAATTGAGTTTTATTAGAGTTCTTGTTTATTAAAACATATTTATTCTTGTCTAGTGATTGAGAATCCTTTCGTGTTTAAGTTTACAATACATATAAAGAAGACTTTATAGCAGGAAACAAATTCCCATCATCAAAAATAAATTATTTATGCATATGTAGTTAGTAATGTAGGTGCTGTGGCTTAGGGGTAAACGTGCCTGTTTCGTAAACAGGATATCCTGAGTTCAAATCTCAGCAGTGCCTTGCTTTTCTCATTGATAATAAACAAATCATTTTCATTAAGTCGTCTTGTGATACAATTAAAATAGAAAAGTCTGATTTATCTTACTGTAGAACAGATCATCTTAAACCTAATAAAAACCCAAAGTATTTTCAACATTATAGAATTAACACTGTTATTGTAAAATAAAAAAGCCACATCAATGAGAAAGACGTAGATGAAATTTCAACCTCGATTTGAGCAACATTGATGTATTCATGAAAAAAAAATATTTGTAAACTATTCAAGAAATGAAATTGAGTTTTATAAGAGTTCTTGTTTATTAAAAAATATTTATTCTTGTTTAGGGATTGAGAATCTTTTTGTGTTTAAGATTATGATACATATAAAGAAGACTTTATAGCAGGAAACAAATTCCCATCATCAACATTAAATTATTTATGCATTCATTATTAGGAATGTAGCTGCTTTGGCTTAGTGTTCGAAGCGTCTGTCTGATAAACCGGACATCCTGAGTTCAAACTTCAGCATCACCTAGCTATTGTCTCCATACTTTAGGAATAATTTTCATCAAGCAAGTGTTGAATACAATTTAAGAATAAACATCTGGTTCTGTGAACTTTAGAATGGGTCATCGTAAAATGAAATAACAGACTTGGTATTCTGAAGATTTTTTAAGGAATGCATTGACTGAAATAGGGAAAATAAAATGACAAAGAACAAGGTAGAGAAGAATGATCACTCTAGAGTTGAATTCAATGAATCCATTCTTCAACAAGGCATATTCGAAAATTCGATGAACAGGTTACGCTTCAAATTCGTGAGGTGTTTTTGAATAAGTTAAGTGTCTTCATATAAAGTGTTTGAGTAGAGAGTTGTGTGATCTTAGAAAAGAATATGAAAGTAAAAAAGCAGTATTCTCTTGAACACCATAAAGAAAACTGTTACATAGAAAATACTCAAGGGGGTGCTGTGGCTTATCTGCTTAAAGCGCCTGTCTAGTAAACAGGAGATCCTGAGTTCAAATCTCAGCAGTGCCTAGTTTTTCTCATTCTTATATAACAAATCATTTTCATTAACCCCTGTGTTGCTCATGACTGAGCGGTTCCGTCAAGAGCATCGGTTGGGCTGTGCTCATGACGGAACCGCTCCGTCATGGCACCTACCCATGGGGGAAGCGCTGGCGCAGCCCAACATGTTGCCACAAAGGGGGATGGGAGCGGAAGAGTTTCCGCTGCCACCCCCGACCCCCCCTCGGCGATCCTGTGACGTCAGCACGCACAGCGCGCGCCAACGTCATCTGGAAGCGCTGGGACGCCCGGAAGCCATTTGTTTCCAGGCGTCCCAAGGAGGAGGGTGAGTGTTTGTTTCTCCGGTGGGGCCGGGGTGGCAGATCCACATGCCTTGAGCCATCGGGGGCGAGGAAACAGTGTTTCCTCTCCCCTGATGGCTCAATGCAGGGCATTCCTGCTGCACAATCGCGCACAGCGTCGCGATCGTGCAGCAGGAATGCCCCCAGGGATGTCTCTTTTATGTAAAGGAAGTGACCCCATGGGCAAGGGTCGCTTCCTTAGGGGCCAAATTAATTTTAAGACTTTTCTGCCCCCCCTGGGGACAGATCGCCAAATTTGTTGGCGTTTCTGGCCCCAGGGGGGGGGCAGAAAAGCCCACTAGAGCCAGGGATTATCAAAAAAGTCAAATGGAAGCGACCCCTTGGGCAAGGGTCGATTCCAGGGGGCCTAAAACTTTTGTGTGTGTTTTCTGCCCCCCCTGGGGGCAGATCAGCTCCTGTTTTTGGCCTTTCTGTCCCCAGGGGGGTCAGAAAAACCGACTAGACACCAGGGATGTGTTTAAAAATTAAATGGAAGTGACCCCTTGGGCAAGGGTCGCTTCCTTAAGGGGCACAGTTATTTTTAAGACTTTTCTGGCCCCCTGGGGACAGATTAGCTGGATTTCTGGCATTTCTGGCCCCAGGGGGGCAGAAAAGCCCACTAGAGCCAGGGAATTTTTTGTAATTAAATTGGAAACGACCCCTTGGGCAAGGGTCGCTTCCAGGGGCCTTAATTATTTAAAAAGTATATTCTGCCCCCCCTGGGGGCAGATTGGTTTTTTTATTTGGCCTTTCTGCCCCCAGGGGGGGGGCAGAAAACCCCACTAGACACCAGGGTGTTTTTTAATTTTGAAATGGAAGTGACCCCTTGGGCAAGGGTCGCTTCCTATGA